>PVJX010030934.1:0-21630 GCA_004027295.1 Dolichotis patagonum
AACAAGGAAACTGCAGTTTAAAGGGATGATCGAGTCACCTGAAATTATCCGTATCATTACCCCATACTGCTACTTCCCAGCTTATTTGTTTTTCCTAACCTCATTTGTTGTTTTCTTTCAAGATGATTATACCAAATCCTTTACTGATAGCATAAGTTCCAAAATTAACCTATCCAATAAAATAAAGGTTATCAACAAGAGTTTAGGATAGTCAATGGGTTTAAAGAATATTCTTAGATGAAGTATCTTAGATCATCCATTTTAAAGGTTTCTTCTGAGAACACAGATAAAGCTGCAAGCCTAAATAACAGTGTACCTCACTTTTGAGTGCCTGAACTGAATTTTCTCCTTGAATAAATACTTTTTAACTTTGTGTGATATATTTGCCTATACCTCTCATTGGTAAACTCTGGAATTCTTTTTCTCTGAAGAGATGAAAAAACCGTCTGTGTACGTGCTGGGGGAGAATTGAGGTCCATATCTGCTGTATAAAACACTTCAGTCCTTGTCCACTGACATTATCACCACTTTTTCAATTTAATGTCAGTAGGTTTCCACAGTGTTTATTTTAAAGTGTCACTGAACAGAGAAACCTGTTAAAATGCTAAATTTAAATAATTACATCACAAGTAGATAATACTCTCATGACAAAAATAGAATGCTATCCTTAGTTAAATATAGTGTATTGATAATAGAGGATTATGTGGATTAATTGTGATACATCAACTTGAGTGGGTAAAAAATTACGCATGGGAAGAGTAAGACATACTCCTGAGTGTGTTTGGGTGGGTCATGGATTGTGAGCTCTATATATAATCCATGGTCTCTTGCTGTGTGGCACTGTGCTTGTACTCTGTTTCTGTCTGCTATGAACTAAGAATCTTTTGCTATGCTCTTCCACTGAGAAGTTTCTGGCTTGAAGACAACCTAACACTGAATGACTTCCCTGAAACTGTGAGCCAAATTAAACATCTGTTTCTTTACTAGGGGGTGTTGGCTTTTGTGCCCCAATAATGAGAAAGTTTACTGATATAAGAAGGTGTTTCTAGAGAAGTGAAGTTATTGCAGTGACTGCCCATGACCAAGTGGTTCAGCTGCCTTTGGAACTGATTTGTTGGAGAAGCTTGGAAAAGTTTGGAAATGCAGGCTAGCACACTACTAGTACACATAATCAGAGCCTTATGTGTGATTCTGATCAGAGCTCAGAAGACCAAAATCGTGGTAAGAACGAAGAGCAAAGGCCACGCTCAGGAGGTTTAAATTAAAAACAAGGATTTTATTGCCAAATGGAGTACATGCTGCCTGTGTTACACACTAAAATATTTTGTTTACACATTACACCTGTCCTGAGACTCTAAGGGTCAGGAAGTGAAGCTAACTTTAAGGAAATGAGCTCATTCATCTGGTAAAGTAAATTTCAAGGCAGCCCAATATTGAGGCTGTGACATTAGCAGTGCTGGTTGTGTTTAGCCAGATTTATGATGAGAATCAAGGGCAAATAAAGAGCAGAAAAATGGAAATCTATAAATTTTGACTCAAAATATATAAAGCTGGGGCCTAAGAAGGCAATTAACATACGTAAATAGAACTTTCTTGAGCACTTAGCCAAGCCCTCCCTCTCTGCTCCACTTCCCCTTATGGGAATCATCCAAGCTCATTGGAGCTTACATCTCACCACATGTGCCCCAAAGGGCTGATATGGAACTATAGGAATCAATGCTTGCGCTTCTGGGTTTCAGTATTGCATTGGTCTAAACTCTCTCATCCCATTCTGTGCACACACCATTGCCATTTGCTGTTAGTATTCTCATAGACGGGATTCTGGCTTCTTGCTTCCCAGTGTCTTTGCCTTCTTGCTGTTATAGATCTCTGGATTCCTATTCAGAGGACCAACTATCACTCAGAATATGAGACCACAGTTTGAATGTACAGACACAGAGAATGAAGTTGTAAAAGAATGGGAAATACATAAGAACTTTAGGAGTACAAAAAAAAATAAATAAAAACAAAAAAACAAGATACCAGAACCAATGAATTTTCACTTTAAAGATATCTGGAAAGATGAAAAGCATAAGTAGACCAAGGAAGGTTAAAGGGAATCTACCCATTAAAATTAAAACAATATTGCAAAATCATTTCCAGTAAACCACTGACTTTTCAACAGGTCTCTTTAAAAAAAATAGTGGTATCTGAAGTTCGTCAGCTCAGTTCTCTCCACAATTCTGGTCACAATCCCAACAGGATGAGAAACAAATCAAATTTCTCCATAAGGTCAACCTCGAAGCTAACCACTGATTTGATGCATTTCTCATCCAACTTGGTTTGCAGCCAGAATCATGGAAGAGATTAACTTCATGAAGTAAGGTATCACCTTATCTATCTATCTATCTATCTATCTATCATTCCACTAAAAGCTAAACAATTTTTAAAAGCTACCTTGAAAGGCCTCAAAATAACTGTAGATATATGAGTATGAGCTGAGCTTCCAGTTAATGATACCTGGTCCCGGTTTCAGTAAGAGAAGAGAACAGAGGGAGGTAGGGTGTTCTAATGAGAACTATTCTATCTTTGTATCTTAGTGCTTGTAACTTAACAGTAAGCATTTTTTACATTAATGCTTCATTCAAAATAACATTTTTTAACTTCCACTTTTCCAATTTTATTTCTTCTTGTTGGAAACAGGAGCTTTTTAAAAGAAAGCTTATGAAAAAGTAATTATAAGTAAACAGTGAAACAATGAAGAAAACATAATGTAATTCTTTTTTCATGGATCTTGGTAATTTCTCAGCAAAGCAGACAACTTAAATAATGTTTGAAAACCAATAAGTGATATCCATATGTATGTTGTTCCCAAGGCAGTTGTAAAAGTTACTTCAAACTCAATGGCATAAGGAAGATAAATTTATATTCTCAGATTTCTCAATGTTTTTGCATGGCTATGTGCCATCTGAAATACATAAAGAATAATTATTCCTTGCTTTTTTCATAGATGCTCTTTGGTCTTAGAAAAGCATGATGAACACTGACTCCATTGCTTCTCTTCAATCTCTACCCACTGTCTTCATATGGCCTTCTCTCTTTGTGTATCTAATTTTATCTCAACAAAATACCATTTTTTTATTTTTAGATTGAACTCAAATCCATTATGATGTCATCTTAACTTGTTTTTACCAGCAAATAAATCATTTCCAAAAACGTACACATTTGCATATGTCAATGGAACATATCAAACACCTGGAACATATCAAAGGAAGATACAATTTGGAGAGAAGTCAGGATAATTCTCTGCTGAAAGTTACTTTGACTTCTTGACTTATTTAATCTTTTTCTATAGAAAATGAACATACTTTTCAGGAAAGAAGTCAGTGTGCTACAACATTAAGCAAATTATTTCAGAGACCAGGGCAGGATATAGAGACATGATTGGATTATGGAGAACATGAAAGTGCATCCATTTCAGTTCATATCAAATATAATGTAAAAAAAAATCTACATATTAGAAATTGAGCAAAGATAGGTCATGTAAAGTCATTCATAATGTTTACACTTTGGAAAACACTTTAAGTATGGACAATAAAGAAATATTGGGGAAACATTGAAGTTGTAGCTTTTTGACTTGTGAATAATAGATAAAGGTGATGCATAAAAAGCCAAGAAAGAGATTAAGCACACAATGTAAGTATTGGTTACATGTAATTTAATACAAGTATTAAATATATAAGATGAATAGATATTTTACATAACTAAGTTAGAATTTAGAGTTGACAGAGTTCATTGGACAACTGAATATAATATTGAATGAAAGAGTCACCAATGACTGAGGTTTGCTGGAATGGTTATAATCTACTACTGGCAACAATGAAGAAGGAGAAGATAAGGGGAAGGAGATTAAAAATGGTGGTCAGGGTGTTGGAAAGGAAGGTGAAGATGAGAAGAAGGCAAAAAATACAAAAAGAAAAAGAACAAGAAGGGGAGGAAGAAGAGGAAATGATTTTGGAGGTGGTGGCATGGGTAACAACAGGGAGCCACTGAATTATAGTTCACAAAATAAGTGAATTAGCCGAATAATTTTTTTTTAAATTTAGAGCAAAGAAAATATATAGATTTCTTTTCAGGCTGTTAAATTAGTCTGAATCCCTTTGGGAAGCCCAAAATACATGGATAAACCAGAGGCTCCTTTACAAAGCTTATATTCTGGTTATTCTTCCCATAATCATAAGTCACTTCTGTTTGTGTTACTTGTTTCCCTCCTCTGCACACCTTGGTTTTTGGTTTTTGTCTTGGATTTCTCATTTTCATCTAAGCCTACTTGCACACTTTGATTTGATTTGTGTATTTTGACAATATATAAAACTCTTTTCTTACACACAATTCTATATTGATTCCAGTATTTATGTCCCTTGACATACATATTTATCAATCCTTCACTTTGAATATTAGGAGAAACTGAGGGATGTCACAACCATAATTGTTAATTGCAATGGCTGTTACGTACTAAGTGTTTGTGTCACTATTAAATTCATATCCTGAAACCCTGCCCTCCGGTGTTATGGTATTTGGAGGTGGGGTCTTTAGAAATATTTCAGTGTGGATGAGACCATGAATATGGGGCCTCAATCATAGGATCATACCCTCTTACAAAAAATAATAAAAGAAAATACCACAATTCTCTCACTTGTATGTAGGGATAGTGAGAAGACAGGAAAAAAACCCTTGCCAATATCTTGATATGCTGCACTTTTAGCTTAAGTTTTACAGCTTCCAGAAATTCAAGAAACATGTAGTTGCAGTTTATTCAATTTACTGAATTCTGTTATGATAGTCTCTAAAGCCAATTAATAAAGGGGTGCGATTTTCCTCAAAATAACTCTAGGTTTGTAATCAACTTATGTGGGTCAATTAAGAGTGAAATTATTTTAGATGGATTTGACTTAATCATATGTACTCTTAAAAGATAGACACATCAGAAGCACCAAACTGGCTGGGAGGAAGGTAAAAAGTCATGCTCAATTTCCTGTGAAAGGGATCACAAGGGAGTCGTGTATTTAATGTGATTTTTATAAGCCGTGATTTACTCCAGGTTAGCAGCCAGCAAGAAAACGGGGACATTAGTTCTAAAAGCACAAGGAACATAATAATATCAAAAATATAAGTAATCATAGCCTATGATCCTCAGAGAAGACCAAAAACTTGATAAATATATTTATGTTAAAATGATGAGATTGTGAAAGGAGATCACAAATATATGTTTAGATTTAACTTACAAAAACTTTGATATTAAATCAATAACAGTTTATTTTATTAATTTATGGCAATTTGTGACAGAGCAACATAAAACTAATAGAGGCACTGAACCACTTCCCAATGTATCAGAAACCGTGGCTTGATGTGGTTAGTATGCAAATTTGTCAATCTTAATCACTTAAAATAATTTGATATTTAGAGATATTTGGACATTTGTTAGCTATATTTCTCATAACAACCTAATTTCATCATATATTTAGTTATATAATCTATAACCCCTCACAGCAATATTTTTGTATAATTTGGTTGTTTTCAGCATCAAAATGAATTTGAATTTACAGTGAACTGATAATTTTTCAAAATTTAATTTCTTGCTATATATTATGTTTCCTGCAGATCTGATAATTCACATATAATAGTACTAATAGGTTTCTCTATAGGATGGTAGTTGGTATCAATTTCAAAACTACCAAGTCTCTAAGCACAGTGACAGAGCAGTGATCTCTTTTAGTTCATTAACATGTGCACAGACAGAGTTTTTGCTATTGTCACTGTTGATTCTGGGCAGTCATTGTAGTCAATCTTTTAAATTCTTATATATTTGTATATGTCGCATTAAATTTGTTTTTCTAGTAATTACTGACTGATGCAAACATCATTTGAAAAATGATACATGCTGGTTTAATTTCACTTAAAATTTGGTAACATTCAGATGGACAGATGTGTGGAATTAGAGAGACAAGCAGTAACAAAACTTAAGGCATTTATTTTATGCAGACTGCTCTGAATAGAATACAGACAGCCAAATTTTCTTTAATAACCCTCTTGTCTTAGCTAGTTTCCTTATTACTC
Organism: Dolichotis patagonum; assembly: GCA_004027295.1. Taxonomy (NCBI): domain Eukaryota; kingdom Metazoa; phylum Chordata; class Mammalia; order Rodentia; family Caviidae; genus Dolichotis; species Dolichotis patagonum. The sequence continues at coordinate 6,097 of PVJX010030934.1, forward strand.
AAACAAATTACCTGACACCTATAACTTAAATGTGAAGAGGATTATTTGGCTCAGTGTTTGTAGAGGTTTTAGTTCATATGCAGATGGTTTCAAGGCAGGGTGGCATGGGGGAAGGACATTCAAGAGGAGAAACATCTCATGGCATGGGAGGCAGTAACCAGAGAGAGAAAGGTCAAGGGAAGAGGGAAGGATGTGTTCTCATCTGGGCCAGGTCTCAGGGATCCATTCCAAACTCCAACTAGTCTTCACCTCCCAACTTCACATTTTCCTGTTAATGTATATGTGAACTAATCCACATATCCACATCAGCACCATGTCCTGATGATCCAATAATCTCCCGAAAGCCCCATGTGTAAGTGCATGAGACCTTCAAGGGACATCTACATGTATACCATAATAGCTGTCACATATACGATATGGACACATGGGACAAAGTGATGATTTGTGATCTGGGCAGGATGGCATTGGATGTGGTATGCTCCTAAGAATGAAGCAAAGTGTAAGACTTACAAATTGCTTATTCATGGGATTTTTTTATTTTATATTTCAGAGAATGGATATGGAAGCCGGATTAGCAAAATTGAAATGACAGATAGGAAGAGAATTTTTGTACTCAAGGTCTATGCTTAAATCCTTCCCAACAATCTCTTCAGATAAAAATGAGCCAGGTTCTGTGGTTCCCTTTCATGTGGAAGCTATTTCCTCCTAGAGCAGGGGCAGTATCTCACTGTTTGGTCTGTTGTAATTGTTCTAGATATGATGAAAGGAGCCAAAGGAAGTTCTTTCATGAAAACAAGATCCATTTAATTAAATACCTGGTTCAATTTTGTCATTTCAAGATCACCATTCAAGCAAAAGCTAGTTTTCTCTCACAAGAAGATGGCAGATAGGTTCCACTGAAATATTTGATTAAGTTGAAATGAAATTCAAATTCATCATAATGTCTAGTCATTTCTCTCATCAAAAGTTTTAGAGAGCTACATTTATCTAATATTGTCTAAAATTTACAAATCAAAGGCATTGAAAGTGCACAATAATATCTTACAGTGTTATAGAACTTTAAACAGGGAATGACCTGTGCGATGGTGTCTGAAGAATTCTATAAAAGCTATTGAGTTGACTATGAAAATGCACTTGACACCACAGTATTGCAACAAGTAGCTATTGAGTGCCCTATTTATTTTGTCGTAATTTGCCAAGTCTCTAGAACCATAACCACAACAATTTCCAGTGACTAGGTTCTACCCACAGTTCACCCAACTCATCAGTAGTTTTGTAACATTGGGAGCCATAGTTTGCAACATTTTCTTTTACTACCACTATAGTTACCTTCTGCTTTAAGAATTGTAAATCAGCTCTTTGATTTATTTTCAGATTCTGATTTACTGGGAATATTGAAAATTATGTTGTCTTGCTCTCTCAAAAACTAAAGAAGCAAAGTGGCATATATGCCAGCCAATTCTGCAAAGAGTGAAGGAAAAAGAGAGAAAACAGAAAAGGAAAAAGCCAAATATTGGGGTTGTGTTTACAACTGGTCACTTCATGGCTAAAATTAAATTAATTACTTTCAGGATCATCTTATAAGATGTATAAACAGTTATTGCTATAAAATCTATTCATAGAGGAAATATACAAATTTTCCTTGCTTTGTCTTTTTTTCTCTTTATGTAGACATTTGCCTCTTAGTGGCTTTCATGTTTCTGTACTGCTCAAGTGATTCCCATGATATTTAGCATTTCAGCTTTATCCTGAGTGCATCCTGGGGAAGAAGAGCAGGAGTCTGCACAGTATGAGCAGTGGAAAGACGTGTGATCAGGCAGGGCCTGCAGGAAGAGGTAGACAGTGAAATATAACTTTGCCACTTTGGTCACTGAGGTTGGAACCAATGCCTGGAGGTGTCACAGAAAGAAGAATCTAACAGGATTAAGAGCTTCCTAAGATAAGATGTGTCACATACTGTCCTCAAACTGCCTCCAATTATTCATGTTCCTTAGTAATGCCTTCTGACTACTTTTATTTTAATAAAACTTTTGTACTCATACTTACCTGACAGGAGATACCGTGATCAAGAAAGTGGTTTCCCCAGGGCGAGGCTTATCCATTGCACTGCAGATGCGCTGACCGCTGAGATTACCTCAAATGTGGAAAAGTCTGCTGAATAATTCATGGTAGTGGGGAACTGCATTTGTGCTTTTCCTTGTAAAAAAATGGACCCAAATACATATTTATGAATATATGGATTATATTATATTGTGCATAGTTATGCATAAATGTAAATTGAGATTTTTTCACCATTATTATAGGTAAATTTTATAGAAAATATTGAAGAAAATGAAGACAGGCTTAGACAATGCTGTTTAACAGTAGAATATATATTGCCTTCTATCCCCACCATTGTTTTCCATTGACTTGTCCACAGCTCTTGGTATTAAGCATAAGTACATTATTTGCTCCTTGGCCTTTGAAATTCTATTAGTATTTGTTGCTCTTTTGTTTCACATCATTTCTCTTGTTGGTATAATAGTGACAGCACACCCACACACACACTTTGTCTCTTCATGTATTGAAAATATCTGAAGTAGAATAGACCCCAAATTTCCTGAATTCTTCTCACACATAGTCTGTTAATATTACTGAGATCCCTGAAAAGGTCATACACTGCAAAGGTCATCCTCACAAGTAATAGCATCAGTTTAAATCTATATAATAGACATATCATTGTAAATAGAAAAATAGGCAAATCTAAATAGGGAATTGCGGGCAGATTCTCTGGTTAGAGGTTTTATCCTATCTGGAAAGATTTCCCAATTCCTGAATTGTGTGTTATTCTGAAACCTAGTCCTCTGTTGTCCCTTGTGCCTATGTGTAAACAATAAACTCACTTCTGGTGACTTCTCACGGTGGCATGCCCTCTTACTCTCCTCAAACAAATAGCAAGATTCACTGGTACATTCAGTGAAGCTGATTTGTGAATGTGAAGCTGGTTTGTGTGAATGTTTTTCTTTCTTTAGAATCAGAAATCTATCTATAAGCTCTAAGAAAATACACATGCATTTTTACTTAGTTATCTGTTATGGTGTTTTTATAATCAAGTATTAAATCTTAAACCACATATTCTTTTTAGTTTTATTAGCTTTTCTGGCTATAAAACAACAACATTTGTTAATTTTTAAATTATTAATTCAAAGAGATAACTATATTCCCAGAAATACATAAGATAAACAAACAAAATGTCCCCCAAGAACTATATACTTTCTATAATGAGGCACAAATAAAACATATACAGAAAGTAAAAGCAATTTGAATGTGCCCCCACCAAGGGACCTTCAGCTCCTCACCACACATTTGGTGCAGTCCAAATGCCCGGGGAGTTGCAGCAGGCAGCTGTGGGCAAATGCATCTATGAAAGAAATCTTCAGACATGACTGGAGACAGGGTTTTTAAAAGAAAACTAAGATTTTAGATTGGAAATCTATATTTTTGCCTTAATATGTGATTAAAATAGAAACTATATGCAAATATTAGTAATCTGCTTTAAAGAACATCACAGAGTAAATCTGTATTTCACACATGTCTGTTCATCCTCACTTATGCTTCTAGAAACTTCATAGCATGGAGATGAGGTAGATAATTAATAATTTGCATATGTACTTTATAAGACTCTTATTCCCCAAAAATTATTTACTAGAAAATCATAAATTCATTATTTCTAAAATTAAACAATTTAATGTTTATCATAAATTATTTCAATATAAAGGTTATATTTGCAGACATAAGATAGCTTCTAAAATTTCCAGCCATTGTTCCTAAATGTTAAGTATCTAACAACCTGAACACTGAATTCTATATGAGCCAACACATCTCTTACCTTAATACCATGGTTTGTGTAGTTATTCTTGGTCCTTATTTGAATTCTGTTACACGAATGACTGGTTCATTAAGCCTCTTAGGAACATTACACATACCTTTGAATAATAATTATTTAGAGAAAGAACACAATTTTACAAAATAGTTCCAACAATTCCCTTGAATTTCTTTCATGTAGAAACTTACCTAGAATTTTCCACAAAATTGTAAAATTTGACCAGTTTGGGGTTTGCTTTTGTTCTGTGTTGTGTTTCATTAATGACTCACCAAATGAATTCACCAAATGTAACAGTCTGTGATTACTAGAGGAACAGATTTTTGAAACATATACAAATATATATGCATTTACAAGACTGGCTCACAATGGCTACCTACAGAGTCAGGTGTGGAAGAATGCAAAAAGGCTGTCTGTGTGCAGGAGAGTTGAAGGATCCAGTCAAAAGCACGGAGTACACTTTAGTGTCCTCTGCAAACCTGTATCAGGAGCCCAAAGGATCTGCACTGGAAGGCTAGATGACCTGTGCTAGAGTCTGCAGGATTTGTGCTGCGCACTGATGGGTATGTGCAGGAAGGCTGAGGACGATGCTCAAGGTAAAGGCAAAGACTGGAGCCCCATCAAAGACACAGAAGCAACCCTTCTTCTTATTTCCCCTTTACAACGTGCAAATGATAGCCTGCCCTAGAGTTGGTCTTCTGTCTTCAGTATATCTACAAAGCAACGCTCAGAACTAGCCTGGCCCAATTTAGTTGCTTGTTGTTTGCTGAAGTTCACACAGTCAGTTAACTATCACACAAAATTTCTGGTTTATGATGGAAATTAAGATGCCTATGACTACATCCTTATGGGTATACTTACATTCCAAACTCTGACTCTCCTCAGATAAATACAGTACTTCTGGGTAATTCAGTTTACTTATAGACTTCTAAAATTTCACAGAATAAATTTTTATTCAAAAAATTAAGAAATTAAAGCAGTTCCTATATTGTAGAAGCCAAGAACACTTGTGAGAGAATTTATATTTTGCCTGGATTTGACCTGGTCATTTATTATTGATCTCTACAACCTGACCCATCCAGATAGGTGATGACTATTGATGAAGCACTTGACCAGATTCTCAGGTGTCATTTCATTTTTTTAAGTGATATGCTTTCTGTTTGTGACATTGCCCATGCACCCAGCAACCACTGTCGGGATATTTGCTTACTGGAGGCAACCAGCATGGGCCAGGAAAAACAGTCAGATGCGTAAAACTGAACATAAACTTCAGACCTTGGAGACAGGATTGCAGCTAATGATCATGAAAGGAATGATCTCTTAAAAATAGCAAGGAAGCAGGAAATAACAATTTAAATGCTTCAAGATGACATAAACAAAAATTATTTAAGACTGATAAGTGTTAGCAAGAAAGCAGGAATCAATACAAATGACATAAAAGTAGTATTCATAAAACTAATAGCAGAGTAATTCCCAAGTCTTAAAAAAGGACCTGGCATTCATATAAGAGATGTATATAGAACTCCAACTAGCCATAATCAAAATAAGTACACACACACCCGAATTTTTTTGTAAACTATAGGAGCTGGGGATATAGCTCATCAGCATAATTGCTTGCCTGGCAAGCACAAGGTCCTGAGTTATATCCCTGGTACCTAAATAAATAAATAAATAATAAATATTTAAAAAATCTACACCCAGACATATAATAATCAAGATTCCAGAAATTCAGCAGAAGTATAGAATATTAAAAGCAGAGAAAAGAAACAGATCACCTACAAAAAAACTCATCAGAATCATGGCAGACTTCCCAACACAAATAATCAAGTCAAGAATAGCTCAGGGTAAAGTATTTCATGTTCTGAATAGAAACTACTTCCAACCCAGATTGATGTACCCTGAAAAACTATCTTTCAAAATTGATGGAGAATCAAGATACTTCCATGACAAAGAACAAGTGAAGGAATTCATGACCACCACCCTACAAAATACTGAAGGATATTCTGGAGAGAGATTAAGATGGCTGTACCTCCAGGAATAGCAACAAAAGAAGATCACCAAGCAGGGCAGGTAATTGAACCAAGGGGGAAAAGCACAGAGCCAATGGCAGGAAAGTAGCATTGCAGAGCTGAGCCAGTGCATGCCAGCCATAACCATTAATGCAAATGGCCTCAATTTCTATTGGCCTCAACCAATAGAAAAGAAACACAGGCAGATTGGATCAAGGAACAAGATTCATCACTATGCACTGTACAAGAAATATATTTAATTCAAAAGGAAATTCATAGACTTAAAATCAAAAGAAAGAAACACAATGCTCTATGTGACAGGAAACCAGAAAAAAGGAGGGGTAGCTTGCTCATCAACCTCAGAATGTGTAAGAAAGATATGGCATTTTTATACAATGGCAAGCTTCTCAGCTATAAAGATACTTCTGAGGCTCTTGTAAGTAAATTGGTGCAACTTGAGAATATGCTCATGAAAGAAATGGTTTGGACTCACATGTGTGAACACTGTGTTATTTCCCTAATATAAAAAACTGAAGGAATTAATGGGATCCAAAATGTACAATAGATATTGTGAAACAAAAAAGGGAGAAATACTTAAAAAGAGAAGGTAGTAGCCATTGTTGATTTTCTACTACCATGTTTTGAAGTCTTATATAGCTTTCATTGTTTTAATAGGCTTTATTCTGTTTTGCGTGGTTTTATTATCTTTAAAACAAAAAAATGATATGCTTTTTATAAATAATGAAGAACAGGATTTAAGATTTACTAGCATTGACATTTGTTTCTATATAGTTATTTAATATTAGAATGCATAGGTTTCAAGTATGTGTGTGCAAAACACTGTCATGACTGAAATAAAAAATAAAATTTGTGATTCATTTCTACTTTAGTAAGTTTGATAATATCATTTGAAAAAATATTTAGTAAGTTGTTCAAGAAATAAATATTTTTTTCAGTTTTGGCTGAAATTGGGTTCAGGCTTACAGAATAAATACTTTAAATTTAAATAGAGAAGTAGGTAAATAATTTTTATTATGCATTTTAAAAGAATCAGAATCTTAATTTTTCTTTGTAATAAAATTATCATTATTTTTCTTGTTTCATAGCGCTTCCTCATAAAAATGATATTAAAGTTGAGTGGATGAATGGAAAAATACAAAATAAGGAATTGATATTTTTGTTTGTGTTTGTTTTTGTTTTTCTAGTTTTGGGGGGTTTTATTTATTGATTTACTTATTTGCAGTTCTAGGGTCAGAATCCTGAGTGTTTTGCACAACAGGCAAGTCCTCTTTGAGTTGTATCTCTAACCTTAAGAAGTTTTTTATCTTGCCATTTATGTTATAAAAATAAAGTTTTTATGATTTTAGTTAACTGAAAGATTCTGTTAATAGTTGTTAAGCATCCTCTGTGCAGCTACAATGGCATTTTCCAAATATAGAGTCTCATCCCACATGTACCATAGGTTTTGGTAAAGAGGAGTTGGTAGAAAAACAAAACTACATGGTAATAGATGATTCCTATAATCAGGTTATTACAGATAGTCATTACCACTTTGTACATTCTTGATCATTAAACAAATTTCATTTTCTCCCATAATTCAGATAATGGAATTTATTTGGAATGTTGAGAAACTATTATCTAAATTAGAAGCTTAAAATCAATTTAGAAAAACACAGCAGTGGAAAAAAATCTCTAAAGACACTAATGTCATTTTGAAAGCATTTTTGGTATTAAGATGTCGTATTTTGTTACTGCAAATATAGAGTGTTGGATTTACTAAAGTTGAAGTATCAAATCAAGAAGGCTTTTGCAGTATAGCTGACTCAGTTCAAACATTTCTTCCTTTTATGATACTGCTTTATTTATTTAGGCTCATTGTGGAAAATAATATAAGTACAAAAGACATTTAGTGCATTTCTGGGTTTTTTTACTGTGCAAAAGATAAATATATGATTTTATTTTATTTTGTTTTATTTTATTTTATTTTTTTAGTGTGAGGAATTGAACTCAGGGCTTTACACTTCCCTGGTAGGCTCTTGTTCAACTGTACTATAACCCCAGCCCTTATATGATGTATTTTTATGACTATACACACTAATTACTGAACCAAACTTAATAATGTACTGTATCTCTTTAAATTAAATTTATATGTAGATTCTAGTGTTTTCAAATATATAGTATATAAATATATTGTATAAATATATGTATAATATATAAGAATAAAAATATTCTTATAATCCACATCCTCAATAGTATTTAACATAATCTCAAACTCTTAAAAATTCAACTTTGCGTGTCTGTTTAAAATGTAAATCAAAATACAGCATAGGTTTTCAAACATTGAATTTATAGAAAATTTATATCAAATTGATCTTCAAAACAGATGAACTGTAAGTTTAAGGATATCGTATAACACATAATAATTATCCACAAAAAAGAAGCTTCTTAAATTTTGCTAAAACACTGATAGACTATCTGATTATTCTTTTCAAATAAAACTGTTTTTTACAAGTGGTATTTGAAGGTAAAATTATGAGCACTTTTTCTGTGATACTGGAGTTTGAACTCACAGCCACGCATAAACTAAACTATGTCTCTACCACTATGTTGCACCCCAGGCATTTTGTTAAATTTCACTTGGCAGGGATTTGCTAGCTGTCTTTTGGAATGGAATCTTTATCTTGTGCCACTATATTCTGGGCTTACGTAACTTATTTTTTGAAGGAGTCTGACTGCTGACATTCTGGGCTAACTAGTGACCACTCTAAACTGCCCCTCCCCAGGGTAGCTCCCAGCAGTATTTTCCCTGTTGCTAACAACTACCACTACTTCCTGTGCTTTCCCAGTCTTCTCATTGGGCAACCACTGATCCCCGTACTTTCTCCTAGGGATATGAACACAAGCCTCTTCCACTGAACTCCCCCACTCATGAATCTATAGAAGACCTCACAATCTGAATGCAAGTAACAGCATTGTATATAGTTATAGTTGCAGTCATTTTGGGCATAGTTAGAAATATCCTATTTTATGTAATTGCTTTGCATATGAACACTACAGCTACCTGTATGCATCAGGATGGTCCCTGTCAGGGTTGTTCTGAAATAAACCTGTCCTGTTATGCTCATACCTTTTTTTTTCTCCCTTTTTTTCCTAACACATTTTGTATTTTACAGAGGTTGAAAGATAAAAGTTTGTCTGAGTCTCAGAGGAGACCTTGACTTGGACTTTTAAGAAATGCTTGAGCTGTTGAGACTTTGAGGAACGTAATCTTGCATTTTAGGTTGTATGCAAGATAGCCGTGCCATGTTACCAATGATTACTAACTTAATTGTGTTTACTTGAAGATTATGTATGATTTAAGAAGATCTTTTTTTTTTTTTTTTTTTTTTTTTTTTTGCGGTACTGGGGATTGAACTCACAACCTCGTGCTTGCCAGGCAGGTGCTTATGCCACTGAGCTAAATACCCAGCCCAAGAAGATCTTTATGGGTGTCAAATTGATTAGGACCGAGATATGGGGACTAAACTTGTCAAAGTGATTGACTTTGGAGCTACTGAACATATTAATAAAGCATATTTTTATGTATCTCTAGATAGGTCATGGCATCTTGAAATTACTATACTTGACTATCCATGAGATAGTTTCTTTGCTTTGCTTCTGGAGTGTTATGAACTAATCAACTTTGCTGTTATGTATCCTCTGGCAATAACATTCCCTCCTTGGAGTGAGCTACCATGTACTGAATCTTCTGAAACTTGAACCAAATAAACCCCTCTTTATTTAACTTGTTATTGCTGTGTGTTTCATCACAGAAACAAAAATAGATGCTTAATGGAGGAAGAATAATCTGAAGTAACCAGTTGAAAAATACATCACAAACATAAATAACATAGAAATATCTTAACAGAAGAATTTTCCTAAAATTCCCTGAATCCGCAGTTTCCCTAGCCACCACATATCCCAATTTTAAATACTGATTTAAGAAATGAAATTGTTTTGCATATGAATGCTATTGCTAAATGTGTGGGCTTCTGCTTTTATAGTTGACCAAATAAGAACAAAAATGAAACCACACTGCCTTGCTTGCTAAGCAAAATACACGATATGTAGAGAGAGTAAATCCCCTGATAACAAGATTGTTCTTGAGAAATCCACTCTGCGTGTCTTTTTTGATCCATTTTATTGTCACACACTCATGTCTTGTCACATGATATTTAATGCTATTTTTAACTTTACATGAAATGAATTTTCTCTGATAAAGGCATCTGGAAAGTATGTGTGTTGATTGATTCCTCTATATTGCGCTGTTTTGCATGTTGATAGTGAAACATTGTTATAAAGTGAGCGTCAAATTTAAGGAGAAAATGGGACACACGTAGCAGAGATGACATCTATCAAATTACCATGGTGAATTTTATGTTGGGTTATTATCTGATTCTCAGAGAAGTGGCAGACCAGGAGAGATGAAAACATACAAAAAAAAGATGGCTATCAAGAAGTGAATATTTCATATTATATACAAAAAACAAGTTTATGAAGCAGGCATAATCTTCACTTTAAAGAAAAGAAAACTAGTCATGAAGATTGAATCATTCTCCTAGAGTCTAATGCAGTATCAGAAACCAGATTTTAATGTATGAAACAACTACATCAGATACACAGGATTAAAAAGTGAATAAATGTAAAAAATGTTCTTTCATATTGCTATTTCTTCTCTACCATACCCACATTTTCCATTTTTCTTTATAGTGGTCAGTAGAAGTGTTTTTGCCACCTTATTTTATTGTCATTTTAATCACCTGCTCTAATTGCTGTTTGAAATTTAAAATGATACAAATTTTTAGCAGATCAGCACATACTAGAATTTGATATTTTAGAAGACAAACGATAGTTTGGCAACAGCAACAATAAAACAAAATCTTTCTAAAGAGAAGTATTGAGGAGATTCTTTAATAAATGTCTTAGTAGCATTCTTCATTGTCAAAAATATTTGACATTCATAATTTAAAGGGTAAATTATTTATTTTCGGTAACATTATTATGGAATTTCATCCATGGTACATTGATTCCAAGGTCTGCTTCTGAGGAAAGATGCCCAAGTCATGGCAGCTGGGAAGCAAAGAATGAGTGGGGCCCAGGGAGAGTAAAGCATCCTTCCACGTCACACCCATAGCTGCACACCTCTAAATGGGCTCAGCCTCCTAACAGCTCACTCACCTTCAGAACTCACTGGTGTATGAATCCATCGCTGAGATCATCGCCTGACTAAGAAACCACACTTCAGAAGTCCCATCTCTGAATTCATGAGAGCTTTGGGGGACATTCCATCTCCAAAACACAGTCAGTCTCTCAATGATGTACTATATTCATAAGCACCTAGGGGACAGGAAGAGAAATGTAAATATTGTGGAATTACTTTTACAGACTTACACTTACATTTCCTTTTATATTTCTATGAAGAAAACACATCCACTCACACTATCACTAAATATAAACATCAATATCTGTGTTCAAAAAGATGTGAATTAATTGAAAAATATGACAAAGCTATTTCAAGAAATACAAACCTGAGTGCAGTAATGTAGGTGTTTCAGCACGCTTACTGAGATTGTGTTCTGCTGCCCCTTCATGCTGCAGTTTGATAAGACAGGAAGAATCTGGAAGCTTGCCATTTGAAACAGGGAAAGTGTCAAGCCTTTTATACTATTGTGTTATGTTTGATATTATTGTATTTGAAAGTATGCTCAACTATAGCAGAGTAAGAGATATGGTGTTAGCTACTGTTGATGTCCAGTTGACTGAATGTAAAGTACTGTGTTGCCTATGTTGTCCTGTTCTGATCTGCTCTGTACTGCCCCCTTTTGTTTTATTCTCTTTTAAATAAAAAAAATGATAAAAAAGTGTCAAGCCTATAAATTAGTCTTAATTATCAAAAAGAGAGAATCCATGAAGTGACTTTCACACTCTTGGGTGTAAAACACATCAATAAGTATCATTAGACATCCTCTTACAGCTGTAATTCATCCATTTGATTTTACAAAGTTCTCTTTGAACCAATTTCCTTTGCCTAGCTTTTCTCCCTCTATGTTACTTGTTCCTATTCATTTCCTATGGACTTCTCAATTGGCACATTTCCACATCCCACATTATGCTTAGCAGTAATCTCGTTAAAAGAGTCCGTCTCACCAAAGAGTGCTTGTTACATCAAGCATGGAACTGAATCATTGCCCCCATGGGCTGTATTCAAGTGTTTTAGTAGAAATATACTCACTTCTGGGTGCTGATCTATGGCTAAGTACGTGGCCGTATTATTGAGATCAATTACTGAGCTCCGATTTCCTGAGCTAGGCAACAGCTTACAACATCATGAGAGGGTGAAAAGAATGGTGCTCAGTGAACCACACGCTGACTGAAATATCAAGTACCTCTTATACCAAAGCGTTAACAGCTGAAAGTCTAACAGAAATAGTATGTCAGAACCCTATGCTGATTGTCTGTGGGTATTATTTATCACATGTATTATTAAACACTTATGCAGTCTTTGAGACTACAAAGACTGCCAAGGCCCGGTGAGCAGGAAAACCAACAATTTAAAAGACGGCAAAAACTTCTTGATTATATTTCCACTTTCCCACTTTCAATTTCCTTTTCTGTTTTGTTTTTCTCTGTTTTTCTCTCACTTTTCAATATTGAGAGAAATTAGATATGCTTTTAAATGACAATTTTAGTTTGAAGTGAAGAACCCACCCACCAAAAAGTTGGTTGCACATCGGTTATCTATTAAAGGAACCACCTGCAGCTTCTCACTCAAATATCGCCTGCCAAGAGACACAGTGCTTTTTACCTGTTTAGGTAACAGGCTGGCACAGCTTTCACGTTCGGTTGTGAACAGTGACTGGGGAAGTGAGACCTGCAGAGGGGTGGAGGGAAGGGCGGGGAGATGCTTGAGAGAAAGTATATTGTAGGTCCAGAGAGCACGCACTGTTCTGACAGTGGGTGCCCTTTAGAGCAGGCCCTGGTTTAAAAGCAAAAGGTAGGCTGCCTTTGATCTGTCAAGTTTTTTTTTCCCCTTTATAACACATTGTTGTGTTGCATGAAAGAGCATTTTGTTTCACAGTTGCTTGCTAACTAATATTGAACCTGGTTTCTATCTTCAAAAGCAGCATTTGTCCCATAACTAAAAGCTTACTTTGAAATTCAAGTAATACCTAGTATAGAGTCTATGTCACTGGAGTTTTCAAATACAATGATTTTCCTTTCCTGGGAGAAATGGTAACACACCGGAAAAATTGAGATCATTCTTATGTGTGATTTACTTACCTAATGCTAATTTAAAGGCAATTTATTTTTACACATACACAAAAGCAGATAGTTAAATGAAGCTTTTCAAAGAAAAATTGAGAATCTCTAATTCTAAAAATCATTTACCTATAAAAATAATATGTAATCATGAATGTGTAACTGAACATAGATGAGTTCTAAGAAACAAGATTTTTAATTTTTGCAATCTATGCATAATTTTGATATTTCATGAGTTTAAATAATCTGTAAGACTTAACATTTCTCTTTACTCTTACTATGCTTTTTCATTATTAATAATAGTTTTTCCCCTGGAGGAAGATATGATTCAGAGTATTAGTTAATTAATTGGTTTGAAAATACTGTCCTGGTAGTTGAGTTATGATTGTGATTTCATCTAAATACTGTTAGGACTTCTAACGTTTGTATGTCCTTCTAAATCAAATGCTACAGTTATCTTTTTAACAATCAAGTAATTTCATTTGTATTTTTTAATACAAATTAAAAATCACATTTTATTAATACTAAATAGGTAAATTCACATGAGGTTAGAATCAAATGTTTATTGGACCCTCACGTATTGAGTAACAACCATGACGAGTGCAATTAAGCAGGTTGGCAAGCACTGAGCCGGCCGGGCGGCCTGTGCCATGCACGCATGCGTGCGTTTGTGAGTGAGGCGCTCCAATGCACCAGCCATTGTGCTTTGCGTTCTGTTCAGCCATGCCTGCGTGGCTGTGTCATTCCACTCTAGGAAGCATCCTGTGTCCTGGCCAACGGCGAAGCTGCGGTATTTTTTTACTTTTTAATTTTTTAGAATAGGTTCCCAACTTCCTGAATGGCGTTTAATTTTCATTAGATTTTTTGCAAGTTACAATGCCAAGATCGGTTGCAAAATGTTTAAAGTGAATTTGAAGTTATCTTATCTCTATACAGATTCACTGTTTCCTGATACCTTATGTTCAGCTTTTGACCAAACACATGCCTCTGTGAATTACAGATTGAATGGATCATGGCTGGCAACACCAAAGCAGGTTAAGGAAGAGGTTTAGCAGGAGACATAAAAGCAATTTAAAGAAATTTTAAAAAGAGAACTGAATCTGTGCAGTGAAGTTCATATCCATATTTTATCAATATTTGTAAAGATTTCCTTAATCACTGTTCTGAAAAATAACATTTACAGTGATATATTGTTTAAAATAATATTTATATTATTAAATTAATATATTTGGAGAGCAATATAAATTTATGCATTGTTTCCATATGACTCATTATGACTTCTGAAAACTAAGTTAAAAGTAAAAGTTTGTGTAGTTTTGAAACGAAGTTGAATTACTTTTTGGGAAAGAGGAAGGATATTAACTATTTTAGAAAAATATATGACAATGTCTGTGTTACTAAGCCTAAACAATTTCCCTGCCCATTCATTCTGAATTCTAATGATTATTTCTTAACTATGTAATAAAGCCAGAAATAGAAAGAAGAATTTCACTTGTAAACCCTACATACTCAGTATGGATAAGTTTGTCAATCTCCTAATTGGAAAGAAAGGAAAAGAAAGGATTCAATTCAGTTGCTGTTTGTAATAATTTATTTGTTTTCTATAGAAGTTTTTTTCTCCTCATAGAATTTGTTGGTTGCAGCTATTCTGTAATTTCTTTATTAAATATGATGTATACTACTTGTTGACTGATATATATATATAATTGACTACTGTAGACTGTATATATATAGATAAAATAAGTCAACTGTATATATATATGTATATATATACATATATATATAATGAGTCTACTGTAGTCAGTTTTCTAAGAACAAAGTGAGCAAAAGATATTAATGACAAGTGTATTTACTGAGCTAATTAATAATATAATGCATAAATTCATACCAAATTACATTTATTTTTCTTATATGAAGTCCACTTTTTTGTGATATTTCTTTGCTATCTAATGTTTTATTAAGAAATATATATATTTAACTTTGTCTAGTTATTCTAATTTGATAGATAGGTGTTTAGAACTTTACCTTATTAAGAATCAGAATATTTCAATTGTGTTTGTCAGCTCTGTGTCAACTTCTATTACATAGATTTAGACATTTTGAAAGTTAGAATGAAACATTTGTACGTAGGGCTTGTATTCTGACATGAAATTTCTGATTCATGTGTTCAGTTTTATTGATTGTTATTGCAATTCAACTTGTGGATATTGAGATATTTACTGTAACATACATATGTCCCACCAAATGCTTCATTTAATTGCTATTTTAAGAGATCTCAATGGAAATATCAGGGCCTGCATCAGATGTTTATTTCCTTAGACAAAACTTCTTCTGTTATATGACTTCCTCTTTTCCTTCCTTGTG
>PVJX010030935.1:0-21626 GCA_004027295.1 Dolichotis patagonum
CCTCCCTTCCCTGAGATGATTATCAAACAGGACGTTGGCAGACAGTCACAGCTCTTGTCTCTGCCAAAACCAAATCCCCTCACTCCAAGCTGGGTGAGCCCGGGGCCTCGTGGTCTGCACTTCCCCCCTTCCTGCCCTGTGCAACCACCTTCTGATGCTGCTGCCCAGGTAATGCAAAAGGACAACGTAGAGAAAGAGGAAGAGAAGGGGCCCATGCTGACCCCTCAGACAGGACAGAGAGCCTACTGTGTGTCGGCACTGTGGTAGGCACCCCAGAGAGGAAGAAGACAACCAGCAATACTGCTCCCAGACGCTTAGATGAGTTATTTATAAGATGCCTACTGTGTGCTGGGTATGGTGAGGTGCTTCCCCTGATTGAACTCCAGCAAAACATGAAAAACCTAACACACAAGGCGGCTGGAGGAAGAGGAGCTACAGACACCCAGAGCAGGGCTGCAATGGTACATACGATGGGTACAAGAATAATACTCACAGAGAGTACACGTCACTCACCGGCACTGCTGGGCCCAGCCCCGAGTATGTCACCTCCTCTACTGAGGGCACAACGGCAGGTACAGGACCGACCCCACCATTATCCCCGCAGCATGAGTGAAAACCCTGAGCAAGCTGGTGCCCGCTGTGCCCAGCCTCACACATCACAAGCGGCTGGGCCAAGGTTTGAGCTCGGGGTTCTCTGACTCCAGGCCTGATGCGTCTCTTTCCAGAGCAAAAGAAGAGCACGCAGAGGAAAGACCAGTCCCACAGCACAGTGAGCCACCCGAGGTCACTGTCAGTCTGGGTCCCAGTCCCAGAGTCAGGCTGGAGTCACGCTTGGCCCATGGAGAAGCAGCAGTGACTTGTGTCACAGGCCAGCTGCCATCTCCAAAGCAGCGCTCTCTGAAATGAGAACCACAGCTCACCCTCAGCTTGGCACAAGCAGGCGGATTTTGGATCTGCTCTGTGAAGTCTCTCAGAAGAAGGGAAGAGCGAGACGAGCCCAGGAGAAAGGCAGAGCAGACCGGGCCTGGACGTGGGTTCTTCCCAGCTGTGAGTCAGCAGCCTGGGGCTGTCCGGAGCAGCCAATGCTGGGGTGACGAGGGGGACCGCTAGTCCTTCAGCCACTTGGCCAGCAGCACTAGCCATTGATGCTGCCAGTGACGCACTATTTTTGGTCTTTAGGGGAAACAAGCCCCCCTATGGCCCTGGCTGAAGGTCGGGTGCCCAAGTAGTCGTGGAGATTGTAAAGTCACTAAGGAACTACTATAGGGAAAACATCACCGATGTCATCACAAGGGCCACTCAGTCACCCAGGACAGACATAGGGGATGCTGTATGAAAGGTATGGGGTGTCTTGGGGAGGAAAGGGTGCTGTCCTAGTTACAGGGGTTAGGGAGATCTTTATAAGGGACAGGCATTTGCAAGGGGCCTTTAGGAATTTGGAGGAGCCCCCTAAACCCCAAAGCGGAGCAGGACTCTGCCTAACAGGAGCGTCTGAGACTGTACTGCACCCACAGAGCCCTGAGGAGCACCCTAAAAATGCTCATTCCCAGAGCCAGCCTCACACTAACGAAATCCAGCTCTCCAGGGTGAGGCGGGGAATCCATACTGACCCCAGTGCAGGGAGTCTCAAAACCGCACAAGGTGCTGCGGACCCAGACCCACGCACCCCAAGGCCCCGATCTTGGGACAGTGTCACAGGAACCAGTTGGCTGTTCATGAGGGCATTTGTTTTCTCTCTCAGCAGAGGTCAGACGGGCAACAGCTGCGTGGAGGGACGAAGAGTCTCTGGCTTGAAAGCAGCAGGGCCTCTAAGTCCTCCTCAGCCTCTGCTCCATGAGCCAGGGAGTACAATGCCACCATGCCCTCGGGATGCCACAGGCCACTCACTGGGCCTTTGTGAGGACCTGCTGGCTCACCATGGGCCATATGTAAAACACTCAGGAAGAACAAATGATTCCCACACAAACAGCAAAAGGGGAGGCAATTTTCATCAGCCAAGACCCCATAAATCTTTATATATTTTATGAATCTCACTTACATTTCTTGTTCGACTCGTGCATAAAACTTCTCCAGATTTATACAAGCCAACTGCATAAGTCATTCACTTCCCAAACGGGCTCTATATCTTGATGACCTTTTAGAAACCAATGACGGCTTTTCTGTTGTTATCCATAATTGGAAAGGCACTGGAGATAAGAAAATTTATGGCAGTGAATGATCTACCTGAGCAAAGCCATAAAGAACCCCGGTATCTAAAAGAGGGATGGAGGGGGTGAGGCGCAGGCACCCTGTTTATCAAATGCTATCTGTACTCACCAGGTCTTCTGCAGCCACCAGCCTCGGCCCAGCCCAGGCCGTGGCCCCCGCAGGCCTGTCTGGACATCATCTCTCACTCCAGAGCAGCTCTAGGGGCACCCTGTTGTCCGCGTGAAAGTCAAAGCTGGCACGGTCTCCCCTCATTCACTTTTGTTCCCCTTTGCACTTTTAATGGAGTTAAAGCTGAGCAAAGACATTGCCTTTAGTCCCTGCTGGCTTTTGAGGACCTGCTATGTGCCAGGTGCTGACCCACAAGCTGGAGATGTTGCAGTGAGTGGAATAGACACAGATCTTTACCTCCGCAGCACTTATGCAGCACTGGACTCAGGATATAGTCTGATGTTCTAGCCGCAGAAAGGACCGAAGAGGCCAGATGAGGACTGGTCAGCCTCTCTCCTCTGCCTGGCCTTGTGGAAAAGGCACTGCTCCTGTGCAGGCATAATTAGCACAAAGATATCTTGGGATTAATCCTGGCACCAGGAGAGCTGAGGAAAGCGCTCATTGATTTGACCCGCACGTACTGAGCACCTTTGATGTACCTGTGAGCTTTAATCTCGAGCACACCTGTCCAGGTCTTCTGGGAGCACAGAACGGGCGATTCACAGGACCCCAGAGCAGGAAAACCATGGGCTGAGTTCCCCTCACCTGGGAGCCAAATTAAACCTCTTCTTTAAGTTATGTGGGTCAGGCATTTCCTCCCAGCGATGGAAAAGTTGAGCCATAGCCAGACACTTCCCCAGGGAGGAGAGGGGCAGGCGAGCTCCAGAACTAGGTGGCTCCAGACTGCCAAGGCTTCAAGCAAGGGTCAGTTGTGGTGGGAGGGTGTCCTGTTTGCTGTCATCTGCACTTGGTCTTACCTGACTGAGCCATCAGAAGTCTTCCGTTCTCTGGGCCTCCAAGTCCTGCAAGAGGGCAGGGAGTCGGAGAGGAAGCCAAGATGGGTCACAGAGGTTTCTGAGACCAAGTCCCAAGCAGTGGACAACAGGAGGAGGGAGGAGGCAACCATTCAGCTGGGATCCTGGTTCTCCCCTCCGCCCTAACTGCTACTTGCTTGTGCCTGAGAGAGCATCACATAGGGAGGTGATTCGTGGTGAATTGATTGGCCAGTCCACATTCAGGGGTATCACAGGCTTTCCTGTCACCAGGACAAAATAGGCAACACCTACAATTTAAAAGAAGAGAGGCTTAATTTGGCTCCAGGTTGGGGAGGGGGGATTCAGCCCATGGCTGTCTGGCTCCAAAGTAGAAATGGCATGGCAGGAGGGCCCAGCAAAGGAATACTGATCACCTGATGGCAGGTAGGAAGCAGAGACAGGAAGAGGAATGGGACAGGAATACACCCTTCCAGACCACACTCCAGGGACACGCCTCTTCCGGTGGGACCGCTCCCAACACCTCGTTCAGCTGTGAACTCATCTGGGGGGTGAATCTACTGACAAGCTTAGCAACTTCATAAGCCAGTCACCTTCCCGAAGCCCCTCCTGAGAACACATGAGGATTTGGGGGGGCATTCCAGATCTAAACCATCACAAACTGTGCCACAAACAAAGCAAAGCAGTTTTTTCAGGGACCAGTTGCAGTACGGAGCTGGCCAATGGGCAAGTCCAGATGACAAAGGAGGACCCCCCAGAGTAAGAAGGGTGTGACGGCATCACTGAAGAAGGTACTACCAGGGGGCTGGGAGGTGGTAAGAGGAGTCTGCAGTCCACACAGGTGCACCTGGGGACCAAGCTCCAGCCTCCAGCCTGACGGATGTCCACACTCCAGTTGTAAACCAGGGATTCGAGAATCTGTTTCCTACCTGAAACTGCAGGGATGCCATCTGCCATACCCCGGGCCCAGCTGGCTCCTGCAGTGTGCAGTCATGCAGCACCTGCTGCGTGCAGGGTCGGCAGGTCCATGGCAGGAGATAAGGTTGTTGAGGTGATATTGGCATCCTAGACACTGCAGGCTGGGTTCCAGTCCCACATCTACGCTTAGCTGTGAGCAAATCATGGAGACCACGGAGCTTCCAATTCATCACCTCTAAATGGGAGGTGGGAGACTGGCTGCTCCAACACGGGGTAGGAGAGTGGTAAAGGGTAGCACAGGTTCAGTGCGTGGTGAGGGGGCGGCACATGGGGCTGGCCTGTGATGGCTATGACAACCTCAGCTCCTCCTCTACTTTTCCTCCTCCTCTTTCCCTCTTTCTCCCTTGTTTTAGTCACTTTCTTGTCTCTGAGACACACGGTACCCAACACCTGCAACTTAAAGGAGATGAGGTATAGTTAGGTTCACAGCTGTAGAGGGTTCAGTCCATTAAAGTCAGCCGGCTCCAAGGCAGGCTGGGATGGCAAAAGGGTGAGGCAGAGGAGAAGCCTCATGGAAGCCAGGGAGCAGAGAGAGAAGGGAGGAGCCTGGAAGGGAGAGATAGACTTCGGGGTCACACGTCCTGTGACCTGTCTTTTCAGACCAGGTTTTACCTCCTAATAGCAAGCCAGCTATAAGCCCTGGTAATTTAACCACCTTTCAAAAGCCCTGCCTATGAGTGCATGCAGCTTGGGGAACCTCTAGATATAAACCATAACGCCCCTCCTCCCCTCCTCCTCTCCCTCCACTTCCTCCCCCTCCTCTTCTTCTTCTTCCTCCTTGCTGTGACTTATATCTAGTGTTCCCCCAAATGCCATGTGTTAGAGGTGGGGCTTTTAAAGAAGTGATGGGGATCATGAGAACCCTAACCTCATCAGTAGACAAACCCACAGCTAAGATCATCATCTGATGGCATGAGTGGGAGGTGATGGACACTGTTGAAAGGAGTTGAAGAAGTCATAAGCTTGGGGCTGATCTGGCCCCAGGCCCCTTCCTCTCTGGTTCTCTATCTCCCTCCCTCGCTCCTGCTTTTCCCCTCCTTCCTGGTCACCAAGAGATGAGCAGCTTCTTTCTGCGATGATGCTTCTACCTCACCATAGGCTAAAACAGAGGCAGATGAGCATGGACTGAACCCTCGGAAACCGTAAGCCAAGACAGACCTTTCTTCCTGTCAACTGTATGTAGGGATTTTGTCACAGCTGAGACAGAAAGCTACTAGACTCCCTCTCCTCCCACCCCTTTCCCCTTTCCCACTCTCCACTCCCTTCCCTCCTCTTCCTCTTGCTCCTCTTCTCACTGTCACTACCACCCTTACTGCTTTCAGCTTCTGAGATTCTGAGGTTGGTCACCAGGTCACTGATTGCCACAAGGCTGCTCTCTGGCCTTGCTAAGGGTGGCGCCATCCTGAGGGACACGAGGGGACCACCAGCTCCAAGGCAGGCAGAGATGCGTAGGCCTCCCTGAGAAGCTGTTCGTCACCGACTCAGCCAAACATTCTAAAGCGGTGCCTCCCAGAGAAGAACCCCATCAGCAGGAAAGCCTGAGAGCTAAGCTCGCTGGAGCCCACAGCCTGGATCCCCGCCTTGTCTGACCCAGGGCAAAGGAGTCTCCCTGGGCCTCTCCCTCCTTCTCTGTAAAATGGAGCAACGGCAGCGCCCCCTGCAGGGCTGGGCGCGAATTAAACGGGTCGCGAGCCTACATGGAAGGTGACTTCCATGCTGCTTGGATGAGCTGGGGCCTCCGTTTTGAAGAGGAAGCTTGCTTGGGGTTCATTGGAGGACACTATCTTTTGGAGCCTCTGGCAGGGTGGACCAAGGGGCCACCAGGAGAAAAGCAGAGCCCCTGCCTTCCACCTTGGGTGACTCCACCCTCCCCAGCTTCCCCTTCTGCAGCCCCAGTGCCACTTCGGAGGCCTCCCTCAGGGTGCTAGGAGGAGCCCGGGGCCTTCAGAACCACACAAGACTGCGCATGTGTGTGTATGTGTGTGTGTGTGCACATGTGTGTGTGCATGTACGTGTGTAAGGCTTATCAGACCCTTACATAAGCCCCTAAATCCAAGGCCATACTCTCCTTCAACCACCCCCCTAGGGGGACTGCAGGGACCAAAACCCAGGGGCTCTCCGCCTGGATTCCCTACCGGGTCAGAAACACAAGGCAGGCCGCCAATCTCCTGGAAGGAAAGGAAGGAATTTCCCAGCACAACGGTGTTCTCCCTGGGGAGAACAGAGGGCTGTGCCAGGCCAAGACTGCTGCTCTCCGGCGGCCCCTGGAGGGTTGGCTGGGCTGGCACCGGGACGCACAGATGTCGCGGATCAGGACAGTCCTGTGCTGAGGGTGCTGCTCCGTGCCCAGGGAGCCCCTGCTTTCCCCCCAGAGCGAGCTTTCCCCCCAGATCCTCTCACTGGCTCCTGGCTCCTCCCACAGCCCTCGGAGGCCACTGTTGTCATTGTCCCATTGGACAGACAGGGAAGGTGAGGCTGGGTGAGGCCCTTTGCACACCAGAGGGCTGGGATGCAGCATGTCGGAACTGCACTGCCCTCTCTCTCTCTCTCTCTCTCTCATCTCTCCCCTTTCTCTCCCAGTACCCGTCAGCTTCCTTCCTACCTGTGCCAACCAGAACGGATTTTTCCCTAAGAATAGGGGCTCAGTGCTGTGACAGAGCTGGGCCCACAGCGGGGCCTGCAGGGCTGGGGAAGGAGGCGGGTGGTGGGGTGGTGGGGAGCTGCTGAGCAGCCACGGGCCTCCGCAGGGTCACAACCAGGGGAAGCGACCCCGACGTGGAGGGGCAGGTGTGGGAGAGTCTCACTGCACTGCGTCCGCCCCGGACCCTCACGGTGACCCTCAGGAGCTCTGCAGCCTGGAGCCCTTGGAGTTGGCCACGAGGTGTGGAGGGTGCCTGGCAGCAGGTAGAGATAGGGAACTGGGGAGGACGCTCTCCCGTCGGAGGGAGGCTCTGCAGATGAGCGCTGAGCACGGAAGAGGTTCTGTAGGGTCCTCCCCGAGGCGGCAGCTTCTCCCTGAAGCTGTCTCCCTGACACTTTGTGCTGCGAGCGAGCACCCCCAAAACCCCCACCACACACAGACACACACACACACACTGGGGATGCATGTGGAGCCCTCTCGCCTCACTACACCCCAGCACCTTTCTGGTTTTATTGTTAGGTCTCACTGAATTGCACAGCGGGGCCTGGAACTTGCGGCCCTCCTGCCTCAGCCCCCTGAAGTGCTATTTAAGGTCCTGGAATGCAGCAAGGGCAGGTGTGGGAAAGGAACAGCCTGCCAGGCAGGGCCACTGCTTCCCTCTCCTGGGACTGGACACAGGTCTCCACCAAAGCTCCCCCACCCCAGTAGGATGCCTGAAGGCCCCAGCCCTGCCTCTATCCACTCATCAGCTGTGGGGTGGGGGGCACCCCCAGGAGCCACTCTAACATCCAAGCACCCACAAAATCCACCACATCAACTGATGCCTGGCCTCCACCCCTCTTGAGGGTGGGCATGGGCCCGACCCTGGGAGGACTGGACTTGGAGGGGCAGCAGGGTAGCAGGCTTCCCCTCCCCTTCGAAAGCCATGGAATGGCTCAGTTTCCAAGGAGACAGAGCTGCGGAGCTGCGGTGCTGTGTTCAGGGTCCGAGACCCCCCTCCCCGCCTACCCTGGAGGAGCTCAGAGGGGACAGCAGAGGGGACAGAGGCCAAGCTGGAGCTGCCGGGAAAGTGGCTGCGGCAGCCACAAGCGCCCTCCCCTCGTGCGCAGCCACCGGGTGAGGCAGGCAGCGGCCACTCCACCACTAATTACGTTCCGAGAAGAGCATGTCATTATGTCTCACACTCGAAATAATCAATTTGGAATCACCGCTTTGAGGAGCTAATGGGCACTTGGTGGGTGTCATCTGAGAATCGCTCTGCAAAGCGAGGTTCTGTTTTTAACAGGAACTGCGCAGGGTACCAGAGCACATGCTAAGCTGTGCCCGGCCCAGCCCTGGCCCCGGGCTGTCCTCACACCCTCCCTCTTTCCCTCCTCTCTTTTTCTCCCCCCTCCTCCTCCTTTTCCTTCTCTCTCCCTTTCTCTCTCCCTTCTCCTCCCCCTGCCCAGAATCTCAAGCACCAGGAGACTGAGCCCTCAGGCAGGATACGGGACAAGTCACTTGCCCAGGCACTGCCACCCATGGTGTCCCGGCTGCTGCCCCTGGCCCGGTGGTGCCTGGGATTGGCTCCTAAACAGACCCTAGAAAGAGTGGATGGTGACTGCAGGCACCGTAAAGGGGTGGACAGAACTGGGCTGAGAGCCGGCATCAGCAGTCAGGTGGCAGGCAGGAGCCCGGCACCTGAGTCAGGTAAACCCTCAGTGAGCTGACCTGGATGGGGGACAGACACACACCCCCATCTCGGGGGCCCAGCACTGCAATGTGTCCGTGTGCCATGGAGGGGACATTCCAGTGTGGAATGTGGTGGGACCGAGATGGAAGGGACACTGGCAAGGAGCAGATCTGTGGGCGAGGGTCCCTCACAAAGTGGGATGCAGGAAAGCAGAGGGAGGGAGGCTGTTCTGCTTGGCTGCCCCAGGTGGGCTCCCCGAAACAGGGCTGTGTTGGCTCTTAGCTCCCCCTCAACCCTCGACCCATGGTCTCAGGACCCAGTCACCCAACCCCAGGGCAGGCACACCAGCCCTGTCACCAAGAAGTCCCCTCTCTAAGGGGGTGCACTCCCCCTGCAGGGCCCTCTCCACAGCGCTCAGCCCCCAGCTCTTGGTCATCCTAACTGTAGTGAGGTGGTCACTGTCACTGTCTCTTCCTGACACCACGATCTCTTCCTGACAGTCTCAGCTTCTCGGGGTGGGAGTCTGCATGGTCCTCGATGTCTGAGTCCACTCCCGGGTCTGGGATAAAGCATCAGCCTGGCCTATAGGAATCAGTGAGGTTCCCAACCCCAATGCACAGTGACCGCTTCCGAGGTGGCCCATGGAGCACCCATACTAACTCACATGCCGGGCGACACCTTTGTGGAAACAAATAGGCCCCGTCTTTCTTACCGACAGAACCCCAAAGAGCTTTCAGCAGCCACTTGAGCCCCCCTGCAGGCAGAGCATAGAGATACCCTCTCCCTCCTACACAGGCTGTCACGGAGCAGGGCTTGGTGATACATGCTGTAATCCAACACTTGGGAGGCTGAGGCAGGAGGATTATGAGTTCGAGGGCAGCCTGGACTACAGAGTGAGACCTTGTGTCAAAAACAAACAAACAAACAAACAAACACAAATCTGGCTTGGTCTTCCTGCAGCAGAAAGCTCAGTCCCGGTACAGACAGGGAAAGAAACCGATTACACCTCAGTCCAGCCCATTCTTCAAAAGCTGGGCCTTTTCCACTTGCAAACAGAGGGGCCCTGAACAGACAAGGGAGAGAAGCCTCCTGTTGCACCCAGCTCCTCAGAAGCCAGACAGGTTGTCCGCAGCAAGGCGCAGCCACAGTGCCCCTCTCCGAAGTGAAGCCTGGCTTCTAGGCGGCTCCAGGGTGGAGAACTAAGCTCTTTGCTCCCAGCTGGGCACCTGTGCTTTCCAGCCTGGTTCCCCGCAGGAGCAGGAAGGGGCATGGACTTTCCAGGGAGCCATGAGCTCCCACAGAGCTCGTAATAGCTGTGGTCAGGAGCTTGCTGGGCATTGAGGAGCTCCAAGCTCTATAGGAATCCATCAGAGCCAAAGAACAGAGACACAGAGGGGCCTTTCCAAGAAGTGAGCTTGTGTATGGGAGAGAAAGGACCCTGGGATAGCAAGAAAAGCAAGCCTGTCCTTGTTGGCGTTGTGAATTCTAGTGGCTCTCACCCAAGCTCATAAAATAAAGGACTATTTGGGGACACCTGAAATGTGCAAGGCCCCTCGAGGGTGTGCTGACCAGTGGCTCAGTGCTGAGAGGTGGCATTTCCAGGGAACCTTTCCCAGACACCCAGAGAGGAAGCACGGTGTCCAGGGAGGCAGCCCACGGGGACTATCGCCCTCATCTCAGACCAGCCCTCAGGCCTCAGGGCTCACTGGGATAAGAGCGGGCACACTGTCATTGGTGCCGCCTGCTCCAAGACAGCCTGGCCCCAGTGAGTGTGGTGGTAAACACATCTGTAATCCAGCACACTGGGAGGCTGAGGCAGGGGGATCAGAGGTTGAAGCCCAGCCTGGGAAATTCAGCAACTATTATTTCACAGGCTAGCAAAATTTAAAAGCTATGGGTAGAAAAGCAGGCAGTACATAAGTGGAGCAAATGGCATTTTACAAAGAACTTAGGTGTCACCGATGTTTGTTGGTGACTTGACTGCCACACCGCAGCGTGTCCCTGAGTCCCATTCCCAGGTGGTGTCGAGCAGCGGAAGGAAAAAGGAAGCCCTCAGTTCAGTCAATGACACCATCACTGCCAAATCCAGCGTTTAGAAAACATCTGAACCTGCAGGTGCCACCCAGAAGCAGTGCCCTGGTTCAGCATGAAATGGTGGACAGATACAGGTTAGAAGCAGACTTTCCGGGGCTGGGGATTTAGCTCAGCGGCATAAGCGCCTGCCTTGCAAGCAGGCAGTCGTGAGTTTGATCCCTGGTACCGATAAAAAAAAAAAAAAAAAAGAAGCAGACTTTCCAGGCACACGATCCCTAAGTATGAATCCGAAGCTCACCCACACGGTGACGCAGGGTCCGTTTGTTTTCCACTGGGAAAGGACAGTCTTTCCAGGAAGCAGCACTGGACAGCGGGGCAGCTACCCGCCGAAAAGGGACAACTCTTCAGCACCAGCTGTCACCACGTACAAAATCGAGCTCACAGCGAAACACGGGCCCCACTGTCAAACCCTAACCTCTAAAACTTCCAAAAGAACACTTGCGGGGAAAACCTGGGGGCTTAGGGAAGGTTTCTTAGACACCAAACAAATAGCACAATCCATGAATTAGACTTCTTTAAAGCTAAAAACTTTGCTCTTAGAGAGACATTACTCAGATAATGAAAAGACAAGCCTGAGGCTGGGAGCAAATATGCGCAAAACACGTACCTGTGAAAGGACTTGGATCCAAAATATGTAAGGAATTCTTAAAACAATAATATGAAAATAACTCAATTTTAAAAGTATGCGAAAGATTTGAAAAGATGTTTTGCCAAAGAAGATTTGTGGATGGCAAAGCAGCATGTGAAAAGATGTTACGACTCATTTCCCATTAGGGAAACGCAAATTAAAACCACGGTGAGACGCCACAGCACACCTACTAGAATGGCTAGAAATCTGATAACACCAAGAACCGGTAAGGGTGTGGGATTCTCCTCCACGGCTGGTGGGTGGAAAAGCAAAAACGGTCCAGCCAACTTTGGAAACTGGAAGTTTTATTTTTGGTGGTACTGGAATTTGAACTCAGGGCCTTCATTGTGCTACATTCCCGGTCCTTCTTTTATTTTTTATCTTGAGGCAGGGTCTCACTCAGTCACTAAGTTACCCAGTCTGGGCTTCAGTTTGTGATCCTCCTGCCTCAGCCTCCCAGAGTACTGGAATCACAGGCATACTGCACTACCCCCAACTAGAAGTTCCTCAGAAAGTTAGGCATGCACTAATCACGTGGTGCAGGAATGCATACTGGAAACATAGATTCCCCCCAAAACCAGGATATGTGAGGGGGACCACCTGGATGACTCTCCTTGAATAAGAGCAGTTACCTCCACTGTGGCTAAACCTGGCCCTCTGTCCATGCACTGATATGTGCAGGACTGGCCAGGCCATTTTCTTCTCCCTTAAACTGGCTCCAAGCAATGTACACAGGGCCAGCTGAGGTGCTGATGCATAATCCTTGAAGTTAGGAGGCAGTTGCTGTTTCCCAGCCCTGTGACTCCCCCAAAAAACATGGTTGAGCTGGGCGGGATGAATAGTCACTGCTCCATGATGTCAACTGGGTTGGAGCCTCAAGGGGCTGTGACTTCCCAGGACAGAAAAGTTTGCACACCAGAGCTGAAGCACGGACCCCAAGACACTAGACACCACCTCAGTCTGCGCTGTGCAGTTGGCTCCTTCTGCAAATCCTTCTCTCTTATTGCAGAGGTGATTCCAGACCAGCTACCTCGCCCAGCTTGCATACTTCCCGACACTGTCACTGTCACTTGTTCCTGAGCCACTCCCTCGTACAGAGTTAATTAAACCCAGGTCGGGCCCTGGGTCGAGGCCTTTGTCTCGGGGAACCACCATCTTGGCTGGATTTAGGGCTCCCTGGGCTCCCCATAACTATAAATATGTCTCAGTGTCTTTTTTCTCATGGGTTGCACTGGAAGTGGAAGATTGGAATTAACTGATTGGAATTTCAATAACATTTCCATGGAATCACAAATATAAAATTCCCGCACTGAGACAAGGGCTGGGCAGGGCTGTCTGTCTCTGGATGTTTACAGCACCATTATTCACACTCAGGAGAGGGCCAGGAGCCTCCCAGAAGGCTCGGATGGGTAAGTAGACACGGGGACTGAGTCCGCCCACACCATGGGCTACGGCTCCGTGGTCAGGAGTGACGTACTGGTCCTTGCCACAGCACCGACAGGTGCCGGACACATTCTCCTAAAGCAGAGGTGCAAACCTGTCCCAAGTGGACGGAACCAGACCGAAAGCCTGCATTCTGTATTGTCCCATTTTTGTGACATCCTGGCGAAGGTAAAATCAGAGCGAGAAATGAGAGCACAGGTTTCCCACCTGACTACAGAGGAACTCGAGGGACCGTTTCAGGAAGAGCAAGTGCGCTGTCCCCCGTCCTAATGGCAGGGCCTGTGGTACGACTATGAATGTTCACGAAAATCCACGGAAAGGTGCGTGGGGAGGTACATTGGACAGTGTGATTACACCTCGGTAGGCCAGCTGCAGGTGAAAAGGGTAAAGTCCATCAGACTGGGGTCACGAGGAAGGACATTCGTCATGGCAATGTGACATATGCACCACCCACAAATGGGGCTCAGAGAGAAGCCGGGGCACCACACTCTGCCGATGGTCAGCGTGAGCCACACGCAGACTGTCGCTGCTGTGACTTAGGCGGCAGTTACAGCGCCAGGACCCTCTAGGACCCTGCCGCCCTCCTGTCCCCCTGAAGAAGCACCAGCACTGACCGCAGCCGGACGTCCACTCTGGCAGGCTTGGGTGTGACTTCTCCCCCACGCTGCCCGTGTCCCTTGCTGCAGGTTTTTAGGGCCCCCACAGAGATGAAGTCACTGAGTAAGGGGACAAGAGAGTGTCTTCTGGTGTCCTCTGAGAAATCCTCAGCGAGGGCACGTGATAGCAACAGCTTAGGTGAAGAAGGGGGATGGGGGGACACAGAGGACCAAGCAGGGGGAAGCAGGCTGAAAAGAGAAGAACCGAGCTGAGCACAGCCCTGGGAGGAAAAGCCGCAGCCATTGCATGGCACCTGGGGCCGCCGGGAGCAGCCCAGCGGAGGGCTGAGGTCTCACTGCCATGAACCGGTCCCCCCTGTGGAGCAGCCAGGCTCACTAGCAAATGACCTGGTGACCCTTTGCCACTGACTAAAAGGGGTCACGAGCCCTTTGACCACGTAGTTTGGAGACAAATTCGCCTGTTTGTTTAAGCAGCCAGCTGGGAAACCCAGAGCACCTGGAAGAGTGCGTTTTCCCTCTGCGGAGGGCTGGATTCACCCGGAAACCCCAGAGCGGGGAAATACCCAGGCTGCTTCTGTCCCTGCTGAGCCCGTCCCCTCCCCCTCCACTGCCTGTCCGTCTCCAAAGTGTCCAGCGCTGACCGAGTGAACACGCTGTGGCCTGGGGAAGATGTGCCTCCACATTCCGGCTCCACCTGCAGTGTCCTGCCTCAGCCTCTCTGCTCCCCTGTGAGCCAGTGCTGGTGTGGAAACCATGAGTGAACTGCCCCACTGTCCCCTGTCCCTCGCACGGTACAAGGCTCCCATACCCCTAAGCATAGCAAGAGTGTACAACCTGACAGGCCCTCCCACAGAAAGGGGTCTTTCTCCAGGTCTAGGTGTCCCCCCAGCCCAGAGGCACAGGAAAGAGATGAGTGTCCCGCTGCTACTCAATGTCCTGTGCGTCTAAGGCCACCTCCTTCCCATCCATGCCACTGATGCTTCTCCGCTTCACTGGGCAACTCTTACTAGGGAGAGGTTATTTCTGCATCTCTGCTAAGGGTCCTGAGGCTCAGGAAGGCCCTGGGTCACATGGTCAGTAAGAAGGGAATCGCCACTCAAGACCAGACAGCGTAGGTCTGAAGTCTGCGCTCCCAAAACAGGACCAGGCTGAGACGCACCCTGCGTGCGAGCAAACCAGCCCTCCCTAAAGCCTACCTGCTGCTCAGAACCAGCTGCGGAGCTGTGAAAAATGTGGACATCCCATTTATGCCCCTACCCAGCACCTCCACTCCTCGAAATCTGCCCCCTGGACTCCAGGTTATTAAGGACCCCAGGACTCAATGCCAGGCTGGGCAAAGGGGCAGGGAAGGGGCAGGTCTGGAGAGCAGGGCAGTGTGCTCCAAGCAAGAGGTGCTGTCAAAGGCCAGAGGCCACCATGGGCCACGGGCAGTGTCATGAGACGAAGGGACTAGGGCCGCCTTGGGCTGCTCACCTGGGCCAGGCTGGGTTCCTGCTGAGAAAGAAAGGTTCCAACCAATCTGGGTTGCTGCCATCTGAACTGGTACCCGATGCCTGGCAGTGTTCAGCCTGCCAGGGACTGGCTGTCCTGCAACTGACATCCCACACTCTTGAGCTCTTGCTTGACTGATACTGTGGTACATCTCCGGCCCAGGAGCCCACAGAGAGACACTCTACAGCCTGCGCGTGGCTGCTTTGGCTGACGACCACTTGAACAAATGCCAGGATCCGTGTGCAAATGTGGTATCCACACACTTGGACGCACACCATAGCAACGGCATAGCAACCACACACCTGATAGAAGTAGCTGTACATTCCCTGACCTTGCTCCCTGTCACCGAGGAGAGTGTGAGTGACTTGGATGCGACCTCGGGATGCAGGCGTTGGGGGGTTCTCACTCATCCCCACCGTCAGCTGAGAGTGAGGTTCATTGATGTTCACAGCAGAGGCACTGGCAAGACCCATTCTGCTGGCCAGGAGTTTGGATTCGTAGTTGGGAAGTGATGACTGAAGTGACCCCTCTAGGGCGGCTGCCCACAGAAAACCTGTGTGGGGTTGACCTTTCCCTATCATCAGGAGAGGTAGGGACACTGCTGCGTCCAGCACAGAGAGCTGGAGCAAGAGCAGCCTTTCTGTCACCCACGTTCACAGCAGCTTCTGAGCACTCTGGTATCTCCATCCCCAGCCTCCTGCATTTCAGAACTCCAGACAAGCCTTTTGCAGAAACCACAGAGGGGCCAGGCTCACACTGCACCTCGACCTGCCTCCAGGACCTGCGAGCATGGGCAAATCTGTGCGTTTTCCTCTCCTGTGAGGTGAGCAGGGTCCGGCCTGACCGTTACAGAGCTCTGGCCCAGCTTTCTCTCCTGGCTGCACCCTGACTCTTCCCTGGAGCCTCAGTCTGGGCGAGGACTGCTGTTTCCAGAAGGATGCTCCTTCCCCAGGCCCCTTCTCTGCTCTTCTTTGCTACCTGCATCTCGTGGCTGGGGTGCCGGGGAGCCGTTTAACCTCTTCGTACGGCATAATGATTATTAGCTGCACTTTGGCCATTGAAGAAATTCGAGCCATAAATAATGATAATTACTATAAAAATAACAGGCATGGTGTCTTCCCCACATCAAAGTGCTGGCTTTTTTTTTCTCTTTCCTTTTTTATATGCCATTCTGTGCCAGAGGCCTCAGAAAAAGAGTTAATTAATATCCCTCGCTGTGGACTAATTCGCTTTTCAACATGTGGCTGTCATTTCCCTGTCATCACAGCTGATTTACAACAGGGTTTAATTAAATTCTCCGTACATTATTCAGCATTCTCCAAAGACAACACCAGAGTGGCCCAGGGTATTTAAAATGTCACCTGCTGAGACATATCACCTCTCCCTAAATAAATACGACAGTGATCAAACTTTGGCTAATTACAGTGACTTACTTGTTTGTATGTTTTAATATTTAATTGCTTTCATGTTCATCCAATTACCAAGCAACAGCAAATAGAAATTAACTTTTTATCAGCGTGTTTCCAGCCCAGCTAATAAGCACTCCAAAGCTTCGGTACAATGGGAACTTCCCGAGCTGAGAGGGTCGCAGACACGTTCTCAGTTCAGTGGACGGGCGATTAAATTAAGAGAGAGCCCTCCTGCTCCCAGCCGGCTCCGGGCAGCTGGCTCTGCTCGCAGGAGCCTCTGACTCAAGAGGAGAACAGTTAATCTACCAATTACCACACCTGCAGGGCTTCTAGTTCTATACTGCCACCTCATGGCCACTCGGTGCAATTGCCCCGGTTTCTCTGAATGCTTAGGATTTCTGGGACGACGAATCAGCACAGGAACCCGGGAACAAGCGCTGAAGTCTCTGACAGTTCCCACCGCTGTCTGGCCGCTCCAGTTTTGGGGACTTCCAGGTCCTTCTCAGAGGCTCCAGGACCTTCTGCCACGCTCCCTAGGACAAAAGAAACACCTAAGGACACGTTAAGTGTGGGCCATTTATATCACCAGTTTCACAGCTGCACACCAAGCCAGGGCAGGTCCAGGCTGGGACGTGTGCAGGGTCCACGGAGAGCCATGTTCAGACCCCGGGCAGTGGTCGATGCTCAGAACAGCCCACTGGTGCTCCTTCCCCACTCTTCGTTCCACCAGGTCGCCTTTTTCAGCATCTGTCCCGAGCCTAACCTCTGCATCGCACATAGCTGCAGAATTTTATAATTACAGAAGGATGAAGATTAAACCTTTTCTGGAAATCGTCAGCAACGCTGAGCTGGGTAGGCGTGTCCTCACACCGGCCAGACACAGCCTCAGACGAGGTTAGCTTAACGTGCTCACCTTTCCAAAAATAAAAATAATCTTTCCATACCCTTAAATCTTATCTCTTCAGCTCAGCTGTGAACTCCTCTGGGCGAGGGGCTGGTATACTACAGAGCAAGAAGACTGGCCAATACAGCCACTGGCCAAGCTGTCGGATGGCTCTGGAGTGGTCTTTGGGTAAAGTCTGGTTCTCCAGGAGCTGGGGTGTCCCATAAAGAAACCCATTCATTGAACAAACACTTACTATGCATTAGGTAGCGAACCAACAATGGCAATGATTGGACAGCCTCAGCGACAGAGCCTCTGTCCTTGGGGGGTTTCAGTCCGGCAAGGAACACACCCACCAAGGGTCCTCAATCATTCTGGGTGTGTGGAGGAGCGAGCAGAGGCCAGGCAGAATGCAGCCAGATGGGACTTAGCCTGAGGAGCCCCTGGGGGAGCCCTGGGAGCTGCTCCTGAAGAAGGGCAGAGCCTTTTTCAGTTAACAAAAACCGGGGCCCTTTGAAAACGTTTTTCTGGGGGCCCAGAGTTTATACAAATGGGTCTGGCCCGGGAAGAAGGGTTCTGATTGGTCCCAGCAGGACCACAGAGGTCAGCAGGCAGTTCACACCGAGGAGCACAACTCCTTCAGGTTCCTGCTCTGCTGGACACCAGGCCGGCTGGCCTCAGATCCCTGCAATTTTCACCCTAAACTCACATGCACTTTTCCCCCCATCGCTCCCAAGCTTACTCCCCTTGGCAGGCAAGTCCTTGGGGGAAGCACTGAAGCTGCTGGTCCCATGGTCTGGTTGGTGGAGAAAGCAGGACCGGGAAGGACAGAGGAGCCAGCCAGGGCCTGAGGGCGGCCAGACTGCAGGAGCCTCAGGCCCCAGGGACCAGCTCTTGTGGGTTCACGGAAAGGCAAATGCAGGGCCTTCCCTGAAAGCGTCTTGGGTGTCACAGGCGGGGCTATGGCCATGTGCCCCTAACCCCACCGGGAGAGGCTGTAGTGAAGATGACAGGAGGACATGAAGAAAGGGCAGCCCTGAGCACGAGGTAAGTCAGCCTGGTGGGTCAGAAGGGAGAGAGCTGCTCCTGGGCAGGATACGGGTGGTGGCAGAGACACACAAAGGGAAGGGACTTGAGCCACACCCAAGCAAGGCTTTATAAGCCCTCATTTGAAGCAGGGCCACCTCGGGGCAAAGAGCAGCACTGCAGGGTTCTGTGGAGGAGCCAGGAAGCCAAGTAAAGTAGATGCTCATTAAACACTGCTGGAAAAGCGAACAGCTGCTGAATATCTCCTGCAGTGAGGCGCAGGCTGGAGGCCAGATGCCTGGGGGAGTCCGTTGTTGTCTGTGGCTGCTAAGTGCAATCAAACTTTTGCAGTGCTCAAAGTACATGACATTGACACTGAGGAACCAACCAGCAGCTGCACTCCAGGATGTCCATAAGCCTGAGCACTTGCACTTTCCAAAAACCTTCACGGCAGTATTTCCAGTCCCAAGTATTCTCGCAGAACTTTGCTGCTCTTCCTCAAGAAGTGGAGGCTGGTGGCCTCCCTGGGAAGCTGTGCAGGCCTTTGTGAGTGGTTGGACCATTAAAATACTTCAAATGTGGAGGAGGCAATATGTGTCTAACAGGTGATTCCGCTTCTGCCTGGCTTGTTTTTCCCTCCCCTTTTCTCCTTGGAATGGAGCCGCCATATTGTGAGGGAACCTAAGCTCCCTTACCTGGAGAGGCAGCTGGTAGCTATTTTGGCCAGGAATCAAGATCCCATCAGATGTGTGAATGAACAAACCTCTAGATGCTTGCATCCCAGCCTTGAGTCACCACTGATACCACAGGAAGCAGAGAAAAGCTGTCCACTCTGAGCCAAGATGCAAGGTCAATGCAATGGCTCACAGCTACCAAATTTGGGGATGTTACATAGCACTAGCACTCAATGACCAGAACAAGACTTCCCTGATGAATCCCAGCTTTGCCCTGTATCACCACTTTACCACCTCAAAATTCATTAATCCAAAGCTTCTTATTCCAAATTCACATCTGGGCTAAGCTGTTTAGCTTTGCTTTGTCTGAAGGAAGGGGTTATCTCAGCAAGTTTATTATGCGCAAAATGACCGAAGAAATCTATTTTTAATTGAATCTGTCTTTATCTCTACTATCACATCTATTTGCATACATAGAAGTAATTTTCTAATCTCAAAATAAATGAGTCTGTTTGCTTAAATAACGTGTCAACTCTGAGGCAGCGGAGTGTAATGTAGTTAGTAGTCACAGAGCTTGAAAAAATTCAACAGTGCTCCTTTAAAAACCCACAAGCTGGTTTCTCAGTGCTGCCCTGAGAATCACATCTTAGATACCTAAATTCTCGAGGCGTTCTATAGAATTGGCCTAGTAATAAGCAGCTCTGTAAGTCACAGGTCTGGGACTTCCCATTAGGATTTACCCCCCAAATACCTGGGTTTTCTGTCCCCAACATCTTAACCAGATCTTAAGCGCAGCCCCCTCCCCAGGGGAAGCAATTTGCTAGAACTCAGGAAAACAGTTCGCTTTCACAAGACGCTTCCTTTTCAGGCCCACAGCTCAGAAGCTGCCAAGCGCAAGGGATGCGTGAGGCAAAGTATCGGGGAGTCACCCTGCTCTTTCTGGGGGTGCTGCCCTCCCCATGTCCATTCTGAAGTTCTCCAAACCATTTGTTTGGAAGCTCTTACGGTGGTTTAATTACAGAGGCATGACTGATGAACTTATTGACCCTTAATAATCAATTCAGATCAGCCTCGAACCAGGTGGTGGGGTCCTCTGGCAACCTCCTCACCCACCGCTATCTGTTGGCCAAGATTCATCTCACCTCGGGTAAGGCCGAGAGGGGCTGATTCTGAAAACCAAGGCCCCCACCCTCACCACCAAGGAAGCTTTGAGACTTTCAGAAACTCGGAGCAGGAACCAGGGCTGAAACCAAATATATTACTATATCACACCTTAGTATCCCTAAACTGTTCTCTATTAGGAAATGCAAATGGGGCCAGCTAAAACACCAATGGAGGAGATAAAAATGGGACACACACGCACACACACACCATATATATGATGGAGGTGGGTGAGATAGCACATACCTGTAATGCCAGCACTCTGGGAAACTGAGGCTGGAGGATTGAAAATTCAAGCCCAGCCTGGAAAAGTTAGTGACTTAGTGAAACCCTGTCTCAAAATAAAAAATTAAAAAGGGCTGAGGATGTAACTCAATGCAAAGGCACTGAGTTCAATCTCCTGTATTGAAAATTTTTAAATTTAAATATATATTTGAATTTTAAAAATTAAATATATATATTGTGTATATATCTATCTATATATCTATATATATCATAGGCTTGAAAGAAATCACAGAAAGAGAAACCAGGAAACAAAAACAGAAGAAACAAAGAACAAATTAGCAAAAGGACAGATTTAAATCTAGGAATAATCATACTTAACAGCAAAAATTAAATAGTCCATTAAAAAGCAGCCACATACCAGGCATGCTGGTATACACCTATAATCCCAGCACTCAGAAGGCTGAGAAAGAAGGATTGAGAATTTGAGAACAGCCTAAGCTCAATAATGAGATCCTATCTCAAGAAACCAGAAAAGCTAGGCGTGGTGCTGCATGCCTGTAATCCTAGCACTCGGGAGGCTGAGGCAGGAGAATCCTTGCAAGTTTGAGACCAGCCTGGGCTACAAAGTGAGTTCAAGACCAGCCAGAGCTGCATAGTGAGACCCTGTCTCAAAAAGACAAAAAAAGAAAAAAACAAAAGAAAAAAGAAAGAACAGCAACAGTCCAGCTGGATAAAATAGCAATACTCACCTAAGTGCTGATTCAAGAGATGGACTTAAATCTAAAGACACAAAAACTCCAAAGCAAAGTACAGGAAAAGTCACACCAGGCAAACAGCACAAAAGCAACTATGCAGTTATATTAGTATTAGTCAAATAGACACTAGACAAACCATACTGCCAAAGATAAAGCTATCATCTAATGACATAAGATCAATTCACCTGAAAAACATAACCATTGTAAATGTATATGTGCTGAATAACAAAGTTTCAAAATACATAAAGCAAAACCTCACAAAATTTAAGGGCAAGATAGACATCTAAAAATCATAGATGGAAATTTTTATCTAGTAGCCCCCTTTTTAGTAACTGATATAGTAAGTAAACAAAACCAGTAAAAACTTTGAACATTCAAACAACTTGCTGATATTTATGCAGCACCAACTCGATTGCAGAATAAGTGTTGTTCACAAATGCACACAGAACCCTCAGCAAGATAGGTCCTATGTGGAGCCTCCAAAATAAATCTGGGCGAACCTGAAAGATCGGAATGTGACATACTGTGTTCTCAGACACAAGGTATCTACTGTAAGCTAAGCCATCCAAACATGCCCACCCAAAGTTGGGAAACCCACGAAGAAAGACCACGTAAAGAGACACGATGTTATTAATACATTAATCTTGATTCAGATTCCTCTACATTGCCTCTGCCAGGGGGTCTGAATTCGTGGTTGGATCTGCCAGTGCCATCGAGCCATCTTTGCACTGAGGACCTAGA
>PVJX010030936.1:0-21625 GCA_004027295.1 Dolichotis patagonum
TGGAAGGCACTTTGAGGTACCTTAATCTCCTTTTGATAAGGCATTGAGGAAACTACATTTCAGAAATACTAAGAGACCTACCCTAAAACCTTTGAAGTAGTAAGATAGGGCAAAAAGAGTACAAATACGTAAGTTTGTTTTGTGTTGTTATAACAAATTACCTGAGGCTGAGTACCTTGTGAAGAAAAGTTTATTTAGCTTGCAATTCTGGTGGTTCAAGAGCATGGTTCCAGCATCTATTTGCCTCTGGTGAGTACTTTGTGGGTTACAGCAGCACAAGGCAGCCCTGCGTGCGGGTGTGTTGAGTAGTGAATGCAGAGGGTACTCTTTGGAAGTACTGGGCTTAATGACCCATTCTTGTGGGAATCAGTTCAGTCTTAGGCAGCCTGCCTTAATCTGCTCTGAAGATGATGCCACTGTTTAACTACCTTCCACCAGGTCTCCCCTCTTAAAGACTCCACCAACTCAAACTGCCAGACTGGGCCCAGGCCCCAAGCACATGAACTTCTGGGCAACAAAACATAACTAAACTGTAATGCCAAATTTGGGAACCAAACAGAATCTGGGTTTGGATCCTGGTTTAAACATATTAACTGTGAAGAAGACATCTTATGTCTTGTGAGCCACGGGCTTCTACTCCGCAAAATGAAGATAATGAGATTTCATTTATAGAGTTGTACATATGTTAATTTTACCTAATTGCATTAACTTTCAGAAAGGGGCTCAAGACAGAGATTTTTTTTTTTTGGTACTGGGGATTGAACTCACGACAGCCCAGGCAGGAGCTTATGCTGCTGAGCTAAACCCCAGTTCCTTAAGAGTATGGAGGGGGTTGATGTTAAATTAAGTTCCTTTTGTCAAAGATATTTGTAAAAATTAAAACTTCATGGGTTGGAGATGAAGTATTTTTCAACAGAGAATTTGTGTAGGTATAGGCAGAGACAAACGTGGACTTCTCTGACTGGAGGAGAGCTGATTGGGTAGAGAGGAAGTAGGCTTGTAAAACAGCAGGTGAAAAATGGGAGCAGAAAGTGTCTTACATGTGCATTGTTTTGAGACATATCTGAAATTAAAAGGCTTCATATGGTTAGGAGAGAACAGAAGGGGGAAAAATAGTGTTTCTGGAAGAAATTGAGGGTAGTGATTGAGTCAGTGGGGGAGCTGGAAGTTAAATGAATGGGATTTACTGCCTTAGATGTTAAAGGATGGGCCAGAAGAGGTAGCAGAACCATAATTGAAGCCAGATACCCAGGTCATTTAGTGTAGCAAAGGTGAATCATTTGTGTCTCTAGTCTAGGAAAAACTAACTATATGAACTTGAGAGATAGTAGCTTAACCAAGGAGGTAATTTCTTCTCCCATTCAAGCAATGAATGAGCAAGGGCATTGTGAGTCTTTCACCCCCTGGGTGGCCTCAATTCTTGAACACAGTTCACAGAGCAACATCCTTCTACCTCCTAGGATTCTGGAACCTAACAGTGCGTCATCCTTGCACTGCATAGCACCCAACTCCAGGAAACCTCTCCTAGTGTCCATTCAGAGCAACACTGTCTTCTCTGATATTGATGAACTTGTTGGTCAGGCTGGATATATGCACAAGTGCTGGTCTCCAGGGTGGACCTGCTCAGGGAAAGCCTAAAGGTGAGTACTTCCTCTCTACTATGGTCTAGAACCCTGAGGAAGTAACTGTGAATGGAAGAGGAGTAAAAATGCATGTCCTTAAGGAATAGGATAATGTCATAAGTCTAAATCAAATGAACGTGGTAGTGAAAACTACCCTTGGATGTTTGTTTCCCAGACACCTGGGCTTTGTGTTCTCAGATTTCTGCTCACATTAGCACACATCAGGTGCTCGTGAGCCAGCAGGGATGCTGGGTGGCAGGTGACGGATGAGGAAAGGGATTGCGTTAGTTTGCTTTCATTGTCGTGACAAAATACCTGATGTAATCAACTTGTAAGAAGAGGAGATTCATTTTGGCTCGTGGTTTTAGAAGTTTCAGGCCATTGCTTCTTGGCCCTGTTGCTTAGGGGCTGTGATGGCACAGAACAGCATCACGGCAGGGGTGTAGGTGAAGCAGTCTGTTTACTGTGAGGAAGCCAGGAAGCAAAGAAATAGGAAGGAGCTGAGGCCCCAACATCCCCTTTAAGAATGTAACCCCCAATATATGCCACAAGCTGGTGACCAGGCCTTTAGCACTTGGGCCTTTAAGATGCGTTTGAGATCCTAACCATAGTAGGAATAGTCTAAGAAATAAGAGAAGTAAGGAAAGGAACCAGAATCTGTGACTGCAATCAGATCTTTCTCTTCTTGTATGTAATCTTGGATGGTAGCAGTGAAGTATGTAGTTCTGTTCCATCAGGAAGTGGGCTGGGCATCCCCAGCTAAAGTCAGCCCTTTTGTATTTTTCTGGCTCTTGGTCTGTGATTTGAAAGGTTGCTTTCCTCCCCATCTCATAACAGCTTTATATCCTCCATTCCCTGAGCAAAAGTGCCCTTTTATAAGGTCATTAAGAGTCCTTGAAGTCATTCTCCATGCCAGTTGCTGCCTTTGTTTCAGCTTTGTTGTTTAGGACATGTAGCCACTTTTTTGGGGGGTAATTTTTATTTTAAAGAGAATAAAACCAAGCAAAACAAAACAGAATAAAGCCAATCAAAACAAAACAGTGAAAGTGATACAGGACCTCAAAACAAGATAATAGGAATCAACAATGGTTACCCCAAAGCCTCTTGTTTTCTTCAAAAAGCTGCCCATAACTTCAGACATTGGAAAAATCAAAACAGACTAAAAAAAAAAAAATGAAAACCATAAAGTACTTCAAAACAAGATAATAGAAATACAAAATGGCTACCATAGCAGATCTTGTTATCTTTGAAATAGCTGCCCATACCATCTGAAATAAAATCAAACAAGACAAAACAGAATAAAACCCAACCAA
The DNA here is from genome assembly GCA_004027295.1 of Dolichotis patagonum. Taxonomy (NCBI): domain Eukaryota; kingdom Metazoa; phylum Chordata; class Mammalia; order Rodentia; family Caviidae; genus Dolichotis; species Dolichotis patagonum. The sequence goes on from PVJX010030936.1 coordinate 2,936, forward strand.
TCAAAATGAAAATGATACAAGACTTCGAAACAAGATAATAGGGAGTTAACAATGGCCACCACACACAGAAGGAGACCCCCATAGATGCCACACTGCATATTGTTAGCCTCTGAATAGATGAGGACATTGGTTCTTCTTGTTTTAGCCTGTGCACTGGCCCATTCACGGTGCTGACTCACAGGGAGGGCCTGGCCTCTTGCTAAATTCTTGTTCTCCTCCCCTATGGTTCATAAATGGTGCTAACTCATGGGAAAAGGCTGGTGTCCGCATATGGCTGATGTAGCCACTTTTTAGAGGACTCAAGGATAGTTTTCACCAGGTGCTCAAGGGGTCCCAGACCTGATGTTACATTCTTGTTGGCATTTATCATCTGACCAAAGGTCATATTTATTATATGTAATAGTAGTACCAAAATCTGTATTAGTTAGGGTTTACCACAGGAACAGATTTAGTATCAAAAGTATATCATTGTGCAAAGGATTTATGGATTGGGGATTTAACTCAGTGGCATAGAACCTGCCTGATAAGCACAAGGTCCTGAGTTTGATACTCAGTACAAAAAAAAAAAAGAAAAGAATAAGAAAAAATAAGAATTTACTAAGTATTTTAAAATGATTGTCTGAAGAATCAGGAGTGGAAAGATGTAAAACTGCTATCTGTTCACTGGAAAGCTGGAGGATCCAGCCCAACGTCAAAGGCCTGGAGCTTCCTGTAGAGTCCAGTGCAAATCTCTCTCAGAAAGGCGAAGGGTCTGTGTTGCAAGGCTAAAGAGTCTGCCTGAGGCCTGAAGGAACTGGAGGCAAACATCCAAAGACAATGGCAAAGACTGGGACTCTTCAGAAGAAGAAAAAGAGAAGAGGTCCTTCTTTCCCTTTTTATTCTGTCCAGACTATAACCCTATTGGTTGGTGCTTCTACCCACTTCCAGGGTGGGCTCCCCCTCAGTGGGCAGCCTCCATGTCAGTCATCCATGGACATACTCAGAGCTCTGCTTAATCTGCTGGCCAGTCCTTACTCAAGTCAAGCTGAAAAGTCACAATGAACTATCACAGTCCAACCCTTGTCTGCTTCACAGCTAGACAATTCTCCTTAAACCATATGTAATCTCTGAATAAAATGGTAAGCTTACAGTTGCACCTAACTATCCTGCAAACAAACAGAAAGGCACTAGCTAGGCACTGGGTGGGTGTGGTGGGAGGGTAGGAAGCATATCTAGCACAGGTCCGTCTGTCAAGGCCATTTACATTTCTCTATTAGCTCCCACGTGCAGATTTCTGCCTCTGTGTCATTTCTTAGGGAACCCCAACCCAAGATATGTCTTCCATTTCCTAAGAAAAAGTGAGCCTTAGAGACCTTACATGTTTGTCCCAACACAGATGTTTGTATAGAGTTAAAAACGTCTAACCCAGGTATAGCAGTGCGTACCTGCAGTTCTAGCTGCTCAGGAGGCTGAGATGAGAGAATCATTTGAGTCCAAGAGCAACACAGTGAGACCTTGTCTCTAAAAGAAAAAAAATTAGAACAATTCTTTCTAATTTTGTGGAAAAAGCTTGATAGTATTTTGATGGGAATCTCATTAAATTTATATATCAGTTTTGGTAAGATGGCCATCTTGGTGATATTAGTTCTGCTAACCCAAGATGAGAAATCATCACTCCATTTTCTAATGACCCCTTTAATCTCTAATCTTGAGATTACACAGAAGGAATAAGAAGGAGTAAGATGTGGTATGTATATGTATCAGCCCCATGAGTTGAATGTAATCACTATGTATCATAAACATATACTAATAAAATATTTAAAAGAAAAATGTTTTTCTTATATATGACTCTTAAAAATGATAGATGAAATTTATTTTTAATTATTTATATGCAAAGTTGCATTATAAAGAAGGAAGGACAGAAACCCCTAGATATAACTACTGATCCCCAGAGGCCTAGAACTGTGAGAGCCCTGGTCCAAGAAGGGCTGGAAACTGTAAGAGAAAACAGATAAACCCAGTCCCACAGGAAAAGGCCTGCTCTGTAGACCTCTCCTGGGAACTAATAGGTCCAATAGGTCAAACAGCACAAAACCATTAAGCATAAGAAGATTTGAGCAATGTGTTTGGATATATACTAACCCTGGACCACATAATTAGAGAATCCATGTTATTTTCAAGTAAAAATAAAAGTCAACTATACCCCCAACCATGAAATATGGCTTCACATATAAAAAAAAATCAGTCCCACATAAAACATCACAACTATACCATAAATCAGTAATAAAATCATAATTACAAATTACCATACATTTGGAATTTTTTTCTTTCTTATCTTTTTTGACAGTGCTGGAGATAAAACCCAGGTCCTCACCATGTCAGACTTTATGCTGATCTGCATCTTCAGTTCTTGGAAATTTCTTTAAATGGACCTTCCATGGATCAAAGAATAATCAGTATGGATATTAGAAAACAACAAGTATGAGAACAGCATAGTTTTATGAGTACAACAAAAGTTATGGATAGAAGAAATTTCATCAATTCAAATGCTTAGATTATAAGAGTAAAAGCTCAGGATTAATGAGTTCAGAATTCATTTTAATCAAATGTTATTAATTAAACAACAAATAACAAAATAAACCTATAGAAAACATAGGTAAGAAGTAATATGGAAAGAGAAGATAAGATAAAACAGAAAACAAAGTACCCTAAAATGGATCAACAAATTCAAAAATTCTTTTGAAAAGCATCTAATAAGACCTATTAAGAAAAAGAAGAAATACAAGTAAGGTACATAATGAGATAGGCATGATTTTGTTAGCAGCAGAGATACAATTTAATGAAAAAATGTTGTAAATTATTATGCTTATAAATTTTAATTTTTTTGTACTGGGGATCGAACTCATGACATTATACTTACCAGGCAGGTGTTTGTGCTGGTGAGCTAAATCCTCATCCATGCTCAGAAATTTTAAAGCTTATATATATATATATATAAAGCATATATATATATATATATATATATTAAACATATATATTTTTAAGGATATATATATTTAAAACTATATATATGACATATATATATAATCAAAGTAACTTGAGAAGAAATAGATAATCTAAATATTCCCAACACTTAAAGACGTTGAATTGGTAGTTAAATTCTTTCTTTAGATAAAACGCTAAAACCAGATGGCAGAGCCAATGTTTCACCGAAACTCTAATGATCATGCAATTTATGCCTAACACAATCTTTTTTTTTTTTTGTGCCGGGGATCAAACTCACAACCTCGCACTTACTAGGCAAGTGCTTGAGCTTAAACCACCAGCCCTGACACAATCTTTTTAAAAGAATAGAACATGTAGGAAACTTTGCTCAATGCATTGTTTGAGGTTAGCAAGAGAAGAAAACTGCTGATTCATCTCTATCATGGAATTCGACATTTCTACAAACCTATTAGAAAAAACTGAATCTAATAGTCTGTAAAACTAATACTACTACATCATAATCAAGTTGGTCATATTCCAAGAACACAAATACAGGGGGGTTTTTTGTTTTTGTTTTTTGCGGTACTGGGGATCGAACTCACGACCTTGCACTTGCCAGGCAGGCGCTTATGCCGCTGAGCTAAATTCCCAGCCCAACACAAATATGGTTAAAAAATTCTTTTAATAGAATGCATTCCTTTTAATAAATTGGAGAAACACGAGATATTTCAAAGCTGTAGTTTTCCGTGCTGCAGGCAGCTCTTAGGTCCTTCAGCAATTCCCTACACAGACCTCTGATTCCTGTCCTGTTCCTGAGACACTCAAGCTTTCAGGGCAATGAATTTCTTTAAACTCTCAGCATTTGCCTAGTAACCTTATTCTAAGCAAATGTTCATCATCTGATCTAAACAGATCATAGATGTGTTATTTTTTTCATGTGTTATAAAGAAAAAATGCTGCCAATTATGTGTCACATACCAATGACTGAAAAATACAGCTAATTTCAGAGATGCAGAATCGTGAAGACGTGTGTCTTAGAATGAATGAGGTATTGACGTACTTGCTAAAACTTTTAGCAATAACCCTCTCTTTTTCTGTATCAAGGAAGTGAAAGTTTTTGTGGAAAAGGCAGTTATTACAGCAAGTCCAAGAAACCCAGCATTTCATTCAAGAGAGTGATGGTCTTCTGATAGTGGTATCTTTCAAGTTATATGTGTTTAAATAGCAATAGAAGGTTAAAGTTTACTTGGCTTTCTTTCAGATGGTTCATAGTGGCCCCAGACCAAGAACTTGCATCATTTAATTAATCATTTATTTTTGTGTTACCTTTACTATATAATCTTTCCTTCTCCCTACCATCTTTGTTCTTTGTTTTCTTAAGCCTTCTGTCACACTGGCCGTTAGCCCAAAATTCTCTTTCCAGCAGTTCATTTATTCTCAACTGGAGGAAAATTCACACGATACTTGCTTTTCGAGGAGAACTGCCCTTCGGTCTTATATTGGTATTATTAGAGGTTGTTGTAGAACAAAGCATCTGTCTAGTCTTTTTTGCTGCTTCCTGAGACGAGTGGTGGAGTGCCCATGCTGTTCGTGGTGAGCCCTTGGCTATAAATGAGTCCATGCTGACGTAACTCAGGACAGAGCAGATCATGCCAGAAAGACCAACCATGTAATTAGAAGGTTGAAATTTGAGCAAAGTGTTATCAGCTTGACCTCAACTTCGAACTCCCAGGAAGGGGAAAGAAGATGCTGACTGCGTTCAACCGTAAGAAGTGTCCCCCAGGACTCCCTGTGCTAAAGGCTTGACTGCCAGTCTGAGGGAGGCACTGTAGGGCAGTGGGAGAACGTTTAAGAGGCGGGACCTAATGAGAGGAAGTTGGGTCACTGGGGCCAGAGGTGACTGGGACTCTGGCCTTTCATTCTGTCTCTGCTACCTGGCCTCCATGAAGTCAGTAGCAACTCCACCACACACGCCCACCATGACCTGCTGCCTTTCCATAGGCCTAGAACAACGGGGCCAGCTGACCATGGACTGAAACCTACAAAGCCATGAACCAAACTGAACATTTTATCCTAGTATTCTTGATTTACCTTAGATATTTCTCATGGTAATGGAAAGCTGACTAAAATAAATCACATGGCCAATAATTTAATCAACTGTGTCTACTTAATGAAACCCTAGTAAAATATCTCAAAACTACAGCTTCTTAGGTGAGCTTCCCTGCTTGTGAGCACATCGGTATGCTGAGAAGGTGCTATGCCCCCATTACATGGACAGGACCTGGGGACTCTGTGCCTGGGTTCCTCTCAGACCCAGCCCTCCTGTTTATTTGGTTCTTCCTGATTTGTATCTTTTATGCTCACTGTTCTTGATCCTTCAGTTCTCTGAGTCAGTTGAGTGAATTATAAAACTGGAGGGGATCATGGGAATCCCTGAATTTGTAGCCAGTTAGTCAGAAGGGCCAGTTGCCTTTGGGTCCCTGAACCTGTAGCTGGAATCTGCAGAGAAAGCGTTATGTAATCCTTGGCATTGTGAGCTCTGTGACTTGGCTGGGTGGTTAGTGTCAGAGGCAAAAGGTATTGCAGGACACAGTGAAAAGAAAGGCTCAACTGAATCAGTTCCATACACGACAACAAAAACTTTTAATTACATTGCTTATAAGTTAAGAGTTAAAAAGTTGATACTGTGTTCTCATAGCCTGGAGGCCCAATTTCAGTACCAGCTGTACTTGGTTCCTTCTATTTTGTGGAAAGAATCACTTTTCCAGTGCCTGCTCATGGCTTTAGCTGGGTATCCCTAGACTGTGCTTTTGAGACATATTCCTTCAGCCCTCAGAGAAATATGCAAGGGGCAGGTCTCCACAGTCAGGGTTTGGGAGGCCTTGGCCTGGCTGTCGGAGGTCGGGAGCTGGCCCTATCTCTGCTTTCTCTTTACCATGTTCTTTTTCTTTTTGGTGGATAGGCAGTTGTTCTGATGCCCGTGAAAAATGCAAAGGGAATCTCCCCATTACAAAATATTTCATGTCAAAGAGTTGGATTGGATTCAAAACCATTTGTTCTCATGAAAAGAACTTTCATCAAGGAAGAAAAGGAAGAGCTGTAAGATCCTTTAAACCTAATTTCAAGTGTTATAAATGTTTGAAAGGTTGGCAAAGTGGTTTTCAATTTTTTATCACCACTTGTGTGAACACATTTATCTCCTGGATAGTTTAACTCTCTGCAGAGGGTTCAGAAAACCCAAGAGGGGCAAGCTACACCCAAAGACAGCAGGCCAAAGTTTCTACTATGGTTCTCCCAGAGATGTTCACTGGGAAGTTCATAGGAAGCCCATGTTGAATACTGCCCCCAATACTGTGTGTCTTCTAGATACCACTGTATGACGTACTATGATGAAAGTGTAATGCTGTTTACCAAAAACATATGCAAGTCGTGTGCCTCATAGTGTCTGTCAGCATTGGACCACATCCGTGACCGGTTCTGTAAGACTGTAATGGGGCTGAACACCTCCTGTCTCCTGGTGACACTGTAGTTATTTGAACATCAGAGTACCATGCATTGCCCATATATTCATGGTGATTCTGCTTTGGGCATCCTTGGGATCTTGTGGTTTCTATCAGAAGAATAAGATAGAAGTAACTTGGTACAGGAATGAGGGCTTTTTTTCCCCTTTACAGTCAAGGGAGAAAATCATAGGGGACAAGAGATCTTGTCTGATCCAAGCAAAGGAAATTGTGTGCAGCCTTTATGGCACCTAGAAGTAGGCAGGTCCTGTCCTTCATGTCTCTGCTGTGGAGGTGGAGATTCAGCTGTGCCTGCTCTCTGCGTTACTATAGCTCTTCATGGGACACTTGTCTCTTCACCATCTGAAGCTCCACTCAGGGTGTGATCCTTACTATGCTAATAAAATAGAAGGAGCTAGAGGCTGCTTTAGTGACTTTTCTATGCCTATGTTTGCCCATTGTCACCTGGGAAAGTTCTTGAGTGGGTTTTGGAGCAGGAAGGTCACCCCCTGCCTCCATAGGCTTGACTTTAATGATCTATTGTTTTCAGCTCTGGTTTCTCAGCACCTCCAGTGACCACAGAGTCTTTATAGGCTCTGTTGACTTCTTACTTTCTCTTCTCCTGGTGTGTTATCTTAATTTCATAGTGTTGACGGCTGTTCTACATTTTTTTTTTCTTTTGGTACTGGGGATCGAACTCATGACCTCGTGCTTGCCAGGCAGGCACTTAAGCCACTGAGCTAAATCTCCGGCCGCTGTTTTACTTTTTAACTCCCTGTTATGGGCTGTGTCTAGATGTCCATCCAAAGCCTCATGTGGTCACAGATGGGACTTTTTCAGAAGTAGCTGGGTCTGGAGTGTATAATGCTGGAGTCAGGGATGTGTGATTACTAAATTATCCACTGACTGGTTTGGCATGTTCTGGGTGGGATTAAGGGTGCCCCACTCTGGGTGTGAGTACTATCCACACTAAGAGTGGGTAGGCTAGATAAAATACAGTGGACCGAAAGAGGGTCTTGGATTCCTTGTTACTTGTTGCCTTCTGCTCGCCAAGAGCTATTTTCCTCTGGGATGCCCCTCTGCCATGCCACTGCCTTGGAACTAGCTGACTGAAACCTCTACAAACAGTGAGACAAATAAACTTTTCCTTCTTTAACTTCGAGTGTCAAGTGTTTTGCCTCAAAACAATGAGGAAAGTAAGACAGTTCTACTTCCCACTAATGTCTGTTAACTTCAGGAGGCTGAGGCTGGCATAACCATCTCAGTGTTGGTATAAACACATCCACTGCATGGCCTGCTGTGTAGGCAGCATATGCAATTATGCACAGCATGTGATACTTGACAAGTGTACTAGTGGCTATGTTATCACAGGTTTATTACACTATACCTTTTATAATTATTTTAGGGTGTACACCTACTTTTTTTTATTTTAAAGAGAATAGAATCCAACAAAACAAAACAGAATAAAACCAATCAAAACAACATTGAATAAAACAAAGCAAAACAGTGAAAGCAATACTACACATTGTTATCTTCAAAATAGTTGCTCAGGTTACCAGACACAGAGATAAAACAAAACAGTAAAATGAAACAAAACAATGGATTTCAAAAGCAAAACAGGAGGGAATCCCCCACAGCTGACACAATGCACACGGCCATCCTCCAAGTGGATGCCCAGGTCACCAGCCCCAGGCCCACAGAGCCAACCAAACAACACAAGCATCAATCTATTCCCTTCCCCTCAGCTGCTATTGTCTCACGCTGAGCCTCCGAATCAGCAGTGTGGGTGGGGGATGCTCTTCCGGTTTTTCAGCCCACACATCAGCTGGCTCATGGGAAGACATGGTTTCTCTTCTGGCTAAAGCTCTTACCCACTAGTATAGGAGGGCTTGCTTCACGGGAAGGCGTGGTTTCTCTTCTCAGTACATCTACTTATAAAAACCTTTCTTATTAATAGGATGACGTCTTCCCCTGGCAGCATCTCACCCATCTCTTAGTTACTGGGTCTCCAGATTGCATACAGAGGCCACAGTGAGTGCTGGACTGGGGTGACTATGTGAGTGCGCTTTAGGGTGCTCACACAATGATGCACGTTGTCTGCTAAGCGCTTCTCAGTGTCCCCATTGTGAAGTGAGGCGTGGCTATAGTTGACCCAGTTCTCTCTATCGCACTCCATAGTGTTGTGAGACACTTGGGAACACTGACATTTTAAATACTGTTCATACACTGTGCTCACTGAATTTGGCTTTTGCATGCACGTGGTTACATACTCTATGGATTATTGCAGCACCCTTTTAGGGTGCTGCAGTTAAAAGGCAGAAACTACATTCTATGTTTCTTTGAAGCTAGGACCTTGGATGGGATTTAGATTCTGCCAGGGAGATGAGCTCCTAAGAGACTTTGATTAGAAACTGGATCACCTGAAGGAAGGAACGTCAGGGAGAGTCAACCAGGGAGAGAATTACACAGAGGACCGTGGGGGACAGGGAACCCACTTTGCTGGCTCAGATTCTAGCAGAGGCGGATTATTTTTCACCAGTAGATGGCTGATGCCTTTTCCTTTGCAAGCCCTCTCACTCGGTACGATTTGGGGCTCCTGAAGTTCCTCCTAGACCACTCACTGTAACCTGAGCCACGTCTGCTCTTAGTAAAGCCCGTCCTGCTCAAGCTCTCTGGAAGCACATTCTGCAGCTTGTCACTGGAAACCTTGACCAGTACTGCACAAAGCACATGTTTCTAGGGAAACCAACCCTGGACGTTGCCAGCTTGTCAGTAGGTTTTGTGATCCCAAAAAGGCTTCACGTCACTGGCTCAAGGGATGGGAGGCAGAGGAAGAGCCTGACTGGGCACAGTAGGGTCTCTGAGGCGGGCACTTGCCAGGCCACGCTGAGGAGGTAAATCAGCAGAACACGCTGTGAAAGAGGAGCGGATCGCTGGGAAGTAGGCTACTGCACTTGGCAGATTCAGCGACGTGCAGTTCAGAATCCTAATCGCGGTGGTGGGCCGAGGAGAGAGTGAATGATGAGAAAGTACATGGGGCCTAGAACACTGTTGAACAGAGCAGGCTGCAAAGCAGAGGAAGGAAAAGGGTGATACATTTTCTAGAAGAAAGAAAGCTATTGCTTCCTGCCTTTTTTTGTGTGTGTGAGAGGCAACTATAAATTCACGTGATAAAGACAAAGACACTGCGCAGCAGGAGAGGTTGAGTTTAGAATTAAGAAGGAAGGATTGAAGAACCCAAGTCCAGGAGGAGAGCAGAGACACAGCACCCACAGCCTCGGTGGCAGGCCCCGGACAGCAGTGTGATGCCCCACAGTGGCGGGGTGCACAGACGCGAGGTGGCAGCTCTGTGCCCTGTTGCTCCTCTGTTCTCTGTGCAGTGCGAGGCAGGAGGAGAAGGCACAGCCGGGGCTGAGCGCGGGGAGCACACTGGATGTGGCGGCCCTGCAAAGCGGGGGTGGAAAACTCTGCTCAGACAACCAGAACCAAATGGAAAGGCACTGACTGGTTCCTGGGGTCTCTTGATGGAGTGGAGACCCCAGAAAAAGCGCCTTCTCCTTGTAGGGTACTGGTCCATATTACAGGTATAAGCAACGTTTTGTTTTGTGATAAATAATGTAATGTAAACATGCAATTTAAACATTCTTTGGGTCCTTTCAACCAGGTCCTTTATCTCAGGTCAAGTTCCTGCCCTTTGTCAGTTAAGCCAGTTTATGTGTGTGTGTGAATTTATCACGTGAATTTATAGTTGCCTCTCACACACACAAAGGGAAGGAGCCCGAATTTAACCAGGGAAACTGTGATGGGGATCACCTTGGGTAACTGTGAATGGGTTCTTGAAGTTGCAGTTTCCTTAATAAAGTACCATTTTTTTTCTGTCTTTGGTACCGGGAATCAAACTCAGGGCCTTGCTCTTGCCAGGCAGGCACTTAGGCCACTGAGCCACATCCTGGCTCAAAAGTACAGTTTTTGGGTGTAACTTTGTCTCCTTTCTACCTGTCTTTCAGTTCTGCGGTCCTTCCCCACTGCCATCAGAACCTCTGTTTTCCTCCTTCCTGCCCAGTCCCAGGGATAGGCTCAGCCTTTCAGAACTGTAGCTCACTAGCGCCCCCTAATATGTGTTTTTGCCTTCTTGAAGTTTCAGTAATTTGAGGTCAACAAAGCCCCCAAAATACTAAATGGAAAATTACTGAAACAATTCATAAGTTTTAAATACGTTTTATGACAGTGCATTGTTATCACTGTTCCATGTTAAATTATTAAAATCCTATTGTGAGTTAAACTTTATTGTAAGTATGTTAGTACAAGAGAACGCATAGTATATACAGGGTTATCCACAGTGCTAGTCACAGTATCAGGCATCCTTGGGATGTCTTTGTTTGTTGATGTTGGTTTTGGTATCAGGGATTGAACTCACAGCCTCACGCTGTTCAGACACAGGGGATGTCTTTGAATGCATGCCCCATGGATAAGGGAGAGTTCCTACTATTTTTGAGTGAGAAAGAAGGGAGGGATCCTCCTGGAGGTCAGACCTAAATCTTGCATTGATTGGACCAGACTGATCTAGCTTTCAAAGTTCATCCTTAAACCAGTCGCCTGACCAGGGACTTGAGTTTTCTGATTGGTCAGCCGCTGTGATTCATGATCACCTCTGCTCCAATCAGGTACAGAGGAATTCCAAGTGCTGAAGAGCCAGGCCTGGGTCACATGTTTCATCTCTCTGCTCTCTGGTGGAGCTACACTCAAATCAGATTTCCTGGGAGCAGAAAGAAGAGGAAATTGATGGAGGGCAGACAAAGGAGTAAATGTGAACCACGGGCACACATTGCTTTGGAACGAGGTAGGTGCTGCATTCTTAGTCAAGTGTGGGAAGGATTTAAGGTGACTGGAAGCTTGGGACAGCCTGTGTGGGTGGGGGTAGCTAGAAGGGAGGAGACACATAGGAAGAGAAGATTATGGGGTGGGCCCTGAGAGTAAATAGCACAAATAAGTTATTTAGTCAATACCATAGTAAATAGCACAAATAAGTTATTTAGTCAATACCATTCTGAGGCTTTTAAAGGTTTTTTTTTTAAAGCATTAGTGGCCACCCTAAGTGTGAAGGAAGGATGCAGAAATGTTAGCAGACATATACCCACTTCCTGTAGACGTTCCAGCCAGGACCAAATGTGCTGGTTAGCATCAGTGCAGCGGCTGTCAGGAAGTTCCTGACTTCTGAGGGCACTTGTTTTAGGCACCACAGAGCCTTGGGCAAGTCACAGCCAAGGAGCACACACTGTCTCCAGTTCTTCATGTAGACAAATTTCCTCCTGGGAAAAATGTGACAGATTTCTTTGGATTTATCCACAAAGACAAACATGACACCCTGTGGGGTAGCTGTGATGCACATGTGAGCGTGAATGAGTGCACGCAGCGTTGACTGTGAGAGCCTGGGAGTCACGTGCCTTCTTTGATTTGATATGCTCATGTTAATCACATGTAACTGAGCCAGTACTTAAAATACACGGCCGCCAGTGAATTGGCATGTGATTTGCACAAAATCTGCTTTCAGTCTTAATTTTACGTTGCTCCCCTTAGGGTATGCTTAATAGCAGCAATAGTGTTTCTTAATTCCTGATCTCCTCATCCCCAGGTGCTTTCCTTTGTTCCCTCTCTAGAGTAACCAAAATCTTCTCCACCACAAATCTATAGCTGAGTCAGAAGAAACGTTGAGCCTGGCGGTGGGCTGGGCCACTGAGGACTCCTGTAACCCCCGTGGGATATTTAAGACTGTACAGGGGTGAAGTTAATCATGCATCCCAAGAATTAAAGGCAAGAGCTTTGCTTTAAGGAAATGTGTGTGTTGCCTAACTAACATAGCTTACCCCATATTGCTTAGGTATTTTACAACAATGTCCCAGGCCAAGTTGTAGCCACCGAATATACAGTAGCTTCTTGTTACCACTCTAATATGAAGCATCTCCCAGAGAATTTCCTGTGTACTGAGGGCTTGATCCCCAATGCTACAACGTTTAGAGATGGGGCGAGGGACCTGATTGAACCATGAGGTGGTTACCTGTCAGTGGCTCAATCCATTGATGAGTTCTTAGCTGAATGAGCTGTTAGAAAGTGGGACTCAGGCAGAAGAAGCAGGTGCCTGGAGATGTGCTTTCTGAGGGTGTAGCAAGGCCTGAGCCAGTTTCTTTCCTGCTGTCCCTGCAGGAGCACTTTTCGCTCTGCAGGAGCACTCTCTGAAACGAGCACTTTTCCTCCGCCGTTCCCTCTCACCGTGTTTCTGCCTTTGAGGTACCCTACCATGGCCCGGCACCTCTGAGACCACGAGCCAGGATGTTTCACTTCCTTATTAAATGTGTCCACCAGGTTTTTGCCCCACCTGGGAAATGGTAACTAATGAACTTCTGTTTCCATCCTGTAGTGGTCTGAGTATTCTTTGCAAGGAGGCCTTGCTTCGCTCTGGCACTCTTACTACCTAGAGAAGAAAGTGTGAATCCTAGGTGGTTTTCTAAATCCTTCAAAAAGCTGTCCTCAAGCATCCTTTTCATTATTTTAATTTTTTTTCTATTTAAATATTAAATTCTGTGATTCATCAGAAAGTTCAGAGAAGAGTATAGTGGGCATCTGGTCCTGATAACCGTGATTAGATCACTGCTGGTTTGCTGTATTTGTTTCATGTATTTGTTTAAAGAAAGTCCTACAGATACAGTGGAAGCTTCCTGTTCCTCTGCCTCCCAGTCTGGAGTTCAGTATCACTGCCTTCCTATTCCTGTCTTTGTTGCCTTAGGAGAATACCAGGCCTGAAGTTCGACATCATTCCTATCCATGGAACAACATCATTTCTTTATATTATTGCTCAATATAAACAAATTTGGCCTCAGGACACCCGAGCCTTGGTATGAAAATTAACAGAAAGCCTAATTTAAGAGTATACAAAGAGTATACAAAGGGCCACATCTCAGCAAATCACATCTCAGCAAATCAGAGCAATTTAAAAAGGCAAAATGAGAATTTTTCTTTTTTTTCTTTTAAAAATGTGTATCCGTAGAGAATAAATAGCATTATTCAAGATTTAAACTTTCATGTGAATCAAATCACTCTATATATCACATTCCAATTTGTCCTTAATGTTTTTGAGAGTCATTCATGTTAACAACATATATCTAATTAATTTTTCTATTTTAATATGCTGTTTATTCTAATGTAGGAATATATGAAATGTATGTATCCATCCTCCCATTGGTGAGCACTGTTTTAAAAAATATAATTGCGCTATTGTAGATACTTTCGTACCTGCTTCCTTATACACAGCTGTGATTTTTTTAAGGTAGTGTTTTATCAGTACTGTGATTTGCTAATATATTTTGGAAACAATACAAACAAGTACAAAAAATAATCAGAAAACAAATTTTACAATTAGTAACAAACCTTTAAAAATTTGCCATCTGAGACACAATGGAGAATTTTTTCTTGTCTTACAGTTAAGAAAGCACTTTTTCCCCCAGTGAACCTTGTAATTATGAGGGTGTGCTTTTTCTTGGGCTGCTAAGAAACTTGGCACCAAATTTGTAGCTCAATCTGGAAACTCTGCAGTACTGTATGGTTTGTATTTTATGCACTAATCTCTCCCTGGCTTAATTCTTTTTTCCTTAACTTTATTCCTCAACTATTCTGTATGTGTATTTATAACTGATGCAATGGGTTTGCCCCTGGGTGAGTGCAAAGCTGATAAGCACATTCAGGAGATAAAAGAGCGAGGAAAGCTTTATTGCTCATATAAGTAAAGAGTGCACTGAAACTAATTCTCAAAGCAGCATCTACGTGCATAAAGCAATTAAGGGGCTATTCTTGGGGATACCTATATACATTCATGTAGGAAAGACACACAACCATGTAAAGAGACAGAGAGGTGCATTCCTGAGACTCAAATTCTACATTGCATGTTCAAAAACATTGCAGACAGGAAAGTCTCTGGGTAAAGAATTTGGTATTATAATAAGCAACCTTAGCTCTAGATCACCTAAAAAGAGTGACTCTGTGATTTGACTGGTTGCTTATGAGTTTCTATAGAGGATCTTATCTGAAACAAATGAACAAACAAACACATTTTTGAAGGTGACTTAACAGTTATTTAAGCACAGTGGTGCTGATTTACATATGTAGCATCCTTCTAACCTCTGCATGCATAGGTGATTGTAGAGTAATGTAGTAACATAGGAGTTGTATGTGCATACACCCTGGAATCATTTGTGGTATGCAGCATAAATGAATCAATGAATATAGGCAGATGATTACAGCCAGACTACACAGGGTCGTCAAATGGGCCCACTAAATAAGTTTTATTCATTACAGAATCCTTTAATTAATGTCAGGAAACATTTCTGTTTCATAAGTAATGTAGTTTGTAATTTCATAGCTTTGACATTGTTTCCTAGGGAGCTAACCTCAACCCCACACTGTCTAACCTTTCAAAGATTACAAGTAAGACTGTCATGGCTCCCTGCACTGATTAGAGTGTTAATGCATAAATCGAAAGAACAATCTGTGAGCTTGCTAAATATTCCACACTAAGACGCAGGAACAAAAACAGCTAATATAATCCTGATACATCTGAAAGAAATCCATTAGTCATTGGGGCCTTCTCTTTGAAATAAAAAAGATTAGACTTGTGAATGCCATAATCTGCCTGAAAAAAGATTATATGTAAATCATATGCAAATTATTCCCACTGTGCTGACAGTGACTAAAAGCATTTATTGTGTCTCTCATGTTCAGCTAACGAGAAATGTGGGGACTAACTAGTCCTTTAATAGTATTTTAGGATCTAAGTCATTCAGTGGCCTTGAATGAATAGGAATTTTTAAGCCTGTCATCCTCTTTGCTGATAGAACATTTTTGTTGTTGGGGAGTCTTTTCTCACCTCATTTAAATTATGTCTTCTGGAGTTCAGTTACTTCATTTCATTATAAATGTCACTGTTTTTCTTTTGTTATTGTGGAAGCTACCTATTTGCTAGTGTAGAAAGTATTTTAAGTGCTTTTTTTTATCCTCCGTGCTATTGTTCTGTTTAGACTCTGTAAACACAGATTGTTTTGGCAATTTTTAATAACTTGGCAGGTCAAAATAGTTTCTGGCTAAAAAAAAAAAGAAAGGAAAAGAAAAGAAAAAAATGAATCAAACCAGATTTTTTTCTCTATTGACCTAACCACTCATGGCAATCTCTGTCATTTTCTGGCTTAATGAACAATAAAGCAAAATTAAATGAATATAAAAACCTAACTTACATTATTTTCACATGGATGCATTTCCTTCTAATACTGATTTCTCTAGCTTGGTTCTATCTCCTGCATTTTCAAAGTGCACTGGGTGTGAACAGATTTGGCCCCACTGAGTGAACAGAGAATCCAAACATCATCGAGGCCCCGAAGTGCTAGTCTGCTGCTGTAACAAATTCCCAGCTGAATTTTGGGTCTCATCCAGGAATTATTAATTTCTTTTTATTAGTTGCCTAAATAATGTTATAGAAACACTTAAGGAAAGTCATTTGAATTCTTACCACTATGGTAACAGTTCTTGATTTTTTTTCAGAGAATTTGTCCATAAGATACTTTATATTGGATTACGTCCAACAACTTTTTCCCTCACTTAATTTCAAAAAGAACTACATTTCATGGACACACATGTTCAGGATATGCATGAAACCAAATGACCCACATAGTCCGTTTGCTGCAGTTTGGAGCTTTCAGCTCCAGCACCACCGACATGGGGTGCATAACCCTCTATTGTGGGGCATCCCCCTGTTACTGCAGGATGTTTAACAGCACCCTTGGCCTCTACTTGCTAGATGCCAGTGGCGCCCCAGTTATAACAGCCCCAGATGTCTCTAGGCATAGCCAAATGTCTCCGGAGAGTGGAGACTTGGTAAAATTGTCCCAGCTGAGGGCCTCTTGTTGCTGTTTTCTTGTTGGAGAAAATACCTGCTGATGAGAGTAAAATTCCATAGTCCAGACAGGAAGGAAGGAAGAAAGTGGTGTCTACTAGCATAGGAATCAGCCTCTGAGGAAGACATGGCAGTCCTCTCATACTTTTAGTGAGGAACCTAGTTCTGTCAAAACTCGGGATAGAATCATCAGCCTCTATGAGGAAGGTGCATTTCCCAGCACTTACGTGGTTCTTAACCAAATTCCGATAAGGAAGGAAATACTTTGCATACTCTACAAATGGAGAAACTAAAGCCCCAGTAGTAAGTAACCTGCCTGCCAGCAAGTGGGGCAATCCAAGGTCTGAAGTCTGAGCAGCAGCTTGGTAAAGCTGCTGTTTCACCACTTACTGCTGCACAGAGGTGTAATGTGTGATCCAGCCGCAGGCTGGGAGCAGGGCACAGCTGGAGAGGGAAGCAGTCTGCCTACCCATGAGAGGAGAAGGAGACTGAGAGGCGGGAATCTGTTATTCTAGGGAACAGAGTCTTGTTTGATCGCTCAGAGGGTGCCAAGGGTTTCACCTTCTAGTTCACTTTCTATGATGACTGAAGGGTCGCACTGGTCTGGGCATTCTTATTAAACCACACCAAGACAAGACGAGGCAGGAACACAAGTCGTCAGCGCCAAAGCTCTGGAGTAGCGCACGGGGGGACGGGAAGGCTGAGGCCTTGGAGTCAGAGGCCCTGGAACCTGCCCCCGGCCATGTGAATTGGCATCCCGGAGAAGCTGGAAGTGAGCAAAACCCGTCCCTTCTCACGCTGAGATTGGCTTGTCTTTTTTCCTTCCAAGAGGACAAGGGAGAGGAGAATTATTGAGATGCAGGGAAGGAGAAGATGGGGTGTGTGTGTGGGTGATAACAGGTAAGAAACTCTGGAAGAAAGAACTATCTAATGGAAGATTCCATTGTTTCTACTGTGTGCTGATGCCCTGAGTTCTGTCTACTGAATACTCTTGAAATCTGGCATAAAATGTGTGTTTTCCATTGCATCATGGAGTTGGCTCAGCCACTGGAGGTGGGGGTAAGGGTTGAGGTCTGCCTAGGGTGGGCTCAAAGACCAGGCTCTTGAAGGCTGGTCCATCCAGGTTGCTATACTGGTTGTAAGAGAATGGTAGGGACAGAATGGCCAAGATGTCCCTATCACCAGACCCTCCAAATTGACCAGCAAGCGTTGCAGAGCTTACAAGGCAGGTGACTTCTTACAGTTCTGGGAAGTGAAGCTCAATCTTTCCCAAGACCACCAGGTAGCACAGAGCAGAGCAGAGCTCAAATCCATCTGGGATGGCTGTGAGCCCATCCTACCTGCCCCATCTGACTTCCTCCTGAGGAAGGAAGGCAGAACTGGCAAATTCCTCTGCCCCCAGGTTCCTTCGCTGGGCAGAGGGCCATACTCCGGAGGCAGAAGAGTGGAAGCCCTTACAGGGGGTTGACTTCAACCAGGGCCATTAGCCTAACTTTAGGTGGGATAAGACTGACCTGGGGGAGATGGCCTCCTGCATCCAGGCTGCGTCCTATGCATGCCTCAGGATTCCTCTAGGGATCGGGCAGACACATGACTGCTCTCAGGGCTCTTACTCTACAGAAGATGTAGCTTATGTTCTATACAGAAGGCCTAGTGATGCTGTATCAGTCCCTTACGGTGGAATCTGGAGGTTACAACAATAGCAAATCCATCAGTGTAGTCCGTCTGGTCTTGTTTTTGCTGCCAAAGTCTGCCAGTGTAAAGGGACTTACCCTGCTGCTAACTGTTCTCTGAGAGCTGGCATTTCACATCGTCCTTAACTTTGGGTGCAGTTGTGTCCCAGTAAACCCATCTCAAATTGAAAATACCCGAAATCCAATGTGCATTGGATCCTCCAAACCTGCCACACATCCTATAGCTGAGCAACGTAGCATGCCATAGAGCTTTGGTTGTGCCCCTTGTGACTGGCTGAGCAGAGGGGAGCTGTGATTAGCACTGCCCAGTGTCACCAGGTGGCATCACACTAGCCTGGGGAGAAATCTAAATTCACAGTTCCAGGTACAGCTTCTACTGAATGCATGCTGCTTTCCCATCATCATAAAGTAAAATAATGATGATAATAATAATAATGCACAATTATTGTAAATCAAATTGCCATAAGTTGGAGGTCATTTGTTGTTGAATACCAACCATTTAGCACCAGTGGTGAATGCTGCATAGTTGGAAAAGACCAGAAGTCAGTCGTGGCCATCTCCGCTACTGCTTGAAGTTTTGAAGAAGTATGTCAAAGAG
>PVJX010030937.1:0-21623 GCA_004027295.1 Dolichotis patagonum
GAGTTGGCATTTCTGATGGTGACCTCCACTCTTTAAGTGCCTGCCTGGCCCCTAAAGTCTTTCCCTACCAGTCTCCACATCCCAAGCTTAGGCTATACCCCAAAGGTGACATCACTTGAGACTAATATAAGTGTTTACCTCAGAGATGCAGGAGAGAAAATGAGAAGCTAGGAAAGTAATTGATACAATGTCTGGCTGTTAGTTAACTGTCCAACATCAGCTGGGCAAAAAAGTTTCATGAGACAGGATTTGTCCATTTTTTCTTTCTAGTCAAATTCAAATTCTTGCAATGTTTGGGATTTGGTAGGCATTGAAAAAATATTTGTTGAATTTATGACATAAACTGTGGTGGCACATGCCTGTAATCCCAGGAGGCTGAGGCAGGAAGATCACCTCAGGCCAGCCTGAGGAACATAGTGAGTTCAAGGTCAGCCTGCAGTCTCAGAAAGCTCATAAAACAAAAACAAATGAACCAAAAAACCAAACCAAACATCTCAAGGAAAACAATCCGATGGAATTATTTTTCTAAAAATCACTGATATCTGCACCCAAGAATCCTACTGATTCTACTTTCCTGTTACATTCAGATACCTTTCCCTCCCACACATAAAAAGGGAGTGCTGAGCTCTATCCCTGCCCTTTTAGAGACAGGGACTTGCGCAACTGCCCAGGTTGTAACTTTGTATTGGTATGTGCCACAACACTCCGCTATACACTACTCCTTTTGGAGACAGATTCTGGGTATGTAGTCCCAGCTGGCCTAATCCTGCCTCAGACTATATTAGATGATTACAGGCATGCAGTGCCACACCCAGCCTCAGGCTATAGACAGATATAAAACTTTCCTGCAGTACAAAAATAAAATTTTTAAAAAAACTTTCTGCAGTGATGCAAATGTTTTGGGATGTTACAGGCACTGAAAAAAACATCTCAATGGTCCAATACCACAAACAGCCATATATTATCAAGTACTCGACATGTGGTTTGTACAACTGCAAAAGTTTAACAAGTTTTTAAAACATTTAAATATAACTAGCCATTTTTACATGTGATTTTTTTTTATCAGTACTGGGGATCAAGCTCACAACCTTGCACTTGCAAGGCAGGCACTTATGCCACTGAGCTAAATCCGCAACCCCAATATAACTAGCCATATGTAGCTAGTAACTACTATACTGGGCAAGTGGGCAAGTCAGCCCTGATCTGTTTGCTCAGTGCATATGAAAATCAACAATGTGCATAAACTGTATTAAAACATCAAGTGATTAATGTTTCTTTTTGTGCTGGGGACTGGATGCTAAGCAAGCTTTCTACCCAAGCTGTACCTCCAGCCCCGTAATGTTTAATACATCTGCTACTGAAAGTATGGCAGCTCAGTAAGCATTTCTTTTTTTTTTTGGTACCAGGGATTGAACTCATGACCTCACACTTGCCAGGCAGGCACTTAAGCCACTGAGCTAAATCCCCAGCCCCAGTAAGCATTTCTAAAGATGTAATATACCCAAAAATCTGGTTTAGAAAATTAATTCATCCTGTTTCTCTTGTATTACTGCATCTTTTTTTTTTTTTTTTTTAAATCCAGTGGTTCTTGAAGAATAAACATCCAAACTCCTTTCTCCTTTTTGATGATTTTGAAGAGCCTTGGGGGCACCCACAGGGGACATCCTTCAAACTGGAGGTGACACCAGATTCAGGAGCACAGGTTCATTTTGCCCTTCCCAGCATCACTTGGCCCATGGTAAGATGCTGCCAAAAACCAGTGTAGAAAAGTAAGTGGCTTATTTTATAAAACTCTAATTTTATTCAAAGTGTTAAAAGGTTTCACTCTCCCCTCAAAAATATTTTACAATTTTAAAAAATTAAAACTATTTTCTTAGCCACTGTACAGATTGCTGCTTCCTTTTCGTGAGAGCAGCCTCTTCCCCTCCCTCGCCTCTTAATATTGCCGTACATTTGTGTATAAAACCTCCA
The DNA here is from genome assembly GCA_004027295.1 of Dolichotis patagonum. Classification (NCBI taxonomy): domain Eukaryota; kingdom Metazoa; phylum Chordata; class Mammalia; order Rodentia; family Caviidae; genus Dolichotis; species Dolichotis patagonum. Next base: position 1,972 of record PVJX010030937.1, read on the forward strand.
TCCTCTCTCTGCCCATACCCTGCTCTGCCCTGCCCAGTGGGGCCCTGGGGTCCTTGGCTGCAGTGAGGCCCAATGGATGTGGACCATACAAGCAACACCCGACAGGCAAACACTATGCTTTGTGCTTCTGGGTGAATAGCTACAGTCGTTGGCTTCTTCCTTCAAGTGAATCATTGTCTTTTGCCCTATGGACACCTGTTCAGAGCCAAATGTTTGGCTTAGGGTTGCCCACAGCTCTGTAGCCCTGCCCCTTCTCCAGCTGTCCCAGGCCTGGGTCCATGACATCTGGGTCTGATGAATTTAACTGTCTGTCTGCCCATGGACTGTTAGGACAGAAAGAGTAGCACATAACTAGAGTTGGGGCTTGGTGGAGCCCCAACTTCTCAGAGTGCAGGCACCAAACCCCCAGGGGGAGGACATTCTGGTACTGTGGAAGGCAAAGTCAGAGACAGCCAGGATGAAGGAGGTAGAGAAGTAGGGTAAAAGGTCCAACCACAGGGGTCTGCAGTGAGGGCAAGCAATGTTCCTTCTAACAAACCCTCCTCTCCCCACTTCATCCTGCAAATGCCAGGATGATTCCAGAAAGGAGGACGAAAAAGAGGAGAAGGATTCTGCTCTGTTGATGGGGAAAAAGCAGGAGATGACATAGTGTTCAGGACAGGCTGGGGAGAGGCTGCTGGGATCTGTTGCCATCTCTGCTTCCCTGTTCTGTGAGGGAAGGTGGGGGCCAGGCTCTCGTGGGCTTCATCAGCTCTGTTCCTTGTCCTTGACTAGTAAGACTGTGTGCTGGCCCCCGCTGGACACAGATAAGACCACACGGTTCTCCAGCTGTTTGCCGGTCATCTCCACAGGGCTCCAGGCATCGTCCTCTTGCCCTGTGCCCAGCTGGTAGTTGGTACCCATGCCCCAGGCAAAAACGCGGCCTGCAGGAAACAAAAACGGGCAGTTGTCTCCAGGGTCCCTAGCTCCATGTTTCCAAACCATCAAAAGGTTGAGACATGGCAATGAATTTTCACCTTGGCCAATAGCAGCCTGGTGAGGTCCCAGCTCCTAAGGGTCCAGTTAAATTGAGAGAAGCCAAGGAGAGGATGATCTTAAAAACGGCATGGGATTTCTTCCTGTTCCTAGCCATGGCATTCAAGGCCCTGCATGACTGGCTGCTCCCCTAAACCCTTGTCCAACCTTCCAAATCCCAGGACAAGCCACTTTTGAAAGTTCCTCTGTTGGGGACACCATCCTGTGCTGTTTACAAAGGACTCAAACTTCAAGATGCACTGCTTCCTCGGGAAGTCTTCCCAAAAAACCTGTTATCAAGAACCTCTCCAATCTAATTTCCAACAGAGCTGTGTGCCTCACCTGCTCACCCTTTGGCAGCCTTCAGCTCATATCCTCCTCTGCTGTGCTAACCAGGACCCTGATTACTAAACATTTTTTCTTTTAAAATTCCAGGTCCAATTCCCTGGGAAGCTGCTAACTAAGGGACCCCTGTGATGTAGACTGCCTGAGTCAGGAGTCTAGAGACCTAAATTCAAGTCCCACTGCCTCCCTGGCCTCAGTGCTATCTCCCTCTTTGGTTTTTCCTCCTCTGCAGAACAAATCACCTCTATTAAACCTGAGAGGCAGGAACAAAGCAGCACCGTCATAACGTGATCATCACACCTCAGCTCTGACTGATGGTGGACATTAGAGCCTGCTGGGAGTCTGCTAGGAATCACGATTCCCAGGCCCATCCGAAACAAGTACAGGCAGCCCTACTTACCATCTTTGGTGACGGCATATCCTACAGAGGCCCCGCAGGCCACCGAGGAGACACAGGGCAGCCTGGAGATGAGGGTGGGTATGCTCTTCTCCTCTGCACCCTCACCAAGGCCCAGCCGCCCATACTCAGCCCGGCCCAGGCTGTACGCTTTTCCTATGGGAGGGGAAAGAGCAGCAGTAGCAGAGGGCATGCCCCAAGCAGAGTGGATGGCAGGCCCGGTGAGACCCCATGTCCTCAGGAGCCTGTACCTCTTTCCAAGGCGATAAGAAGGTCTACAATATCTCTCATCTTAGGGGAGATCTACAAGAATCTCCATACTGGTCCCCAGGGAACTTAGCCTTGGAAGCATTGGAGGATAGGGGTGTACCCGCATCTGGCCCAACCCACTGAAAAGGCTCGGGCTCCAAGGAGTACCGTTCCAGGCCCAGGGAATACAACCTCCAGGGCAGAGTAGAGGGGTCTTACCTTCTGAATCCATACAGATTGTATGGTGCTGGCCACCAGAGAAGCCCACCCAGGATTTGGTGGAATTCTTGAAGGATGTCAAGTTCTGGGGTACGAAGCATGACTCTGTGCCTGGTGTTCCTGTTGTAAGGGGTGAAGGTGTTCTAGGAGCTGCCCATCTCCATCCCTACCACAGCAAGGCCACCCTCACCAGGATAGGGATAGCCTCATTTTATAGACGAGACGATCACAGCTCTGAGGGGCTAGGTGAGCCCATGAAGGGTACACAGTGCGGGTGAGATTGGTACCCTAGTGCTGGGCTCAGGACTCACCAAGCTGATGGTAGTTGGAGAGGCCAAAGCCGTATACGTGGCCCTCGTGGGAGATGGCAAAAGTGAAATAGGCACCACAGAATGCATCTTGAAACCTCACGTAGCCCCGGCTTCCCCTGGACTTCAGCATCACACACTTGGGGACAAGGAGTCGTTCTATAGGTAGAAAAGTGTTCTCTCTGACTAAAACTGTTTCTTTTCCATTACAAAAGCCCTCTGAGGGAGGCTAAGCTGGGGTTTTTATCCTTATTTTACAAAAGAGAAAACTGAGGCCAAAAAAGTACAAATGCTTTGTTCAAATTCTCAGTTATTAGCTGGGTGTCATGGCACACACCTATAATCCCAGCACCCAGGAGGCTGAGGCAGGAGGATCATTATACATTCAAGACCAGCCTGGACTACAAAGTGAGTTCTAGGCCAGCCTGAACAATATAGCAAGATCACCCCCCCCCCAAATCTCAGTTATTACAGGTAATATTTATGTGGAACTTACTATGTGTCAGACATTCTTCTAATTAGCTCACTTATCTTCATAACACTCCAAAGACGTAGGTTTAGAAGTAGGTGGGTTTAGAGAGACAGAAACTATATCCAGGGCCCCAGAGCTAGGAAGCACCAGAACAAGAGTTAAACCCAGAAAAAGAAAAAGAAAAAGAAAAAGAAAAAGAAAAAGAAAAAGAAAAAGAAAAAGAAAAAGAAAAAGAAAAAGAAAAAGAAAAAGAAAAAGAGCAAGAGCAAGAGCAAGAACAAGAAAAAGATTCAAACCCAGGTAGTTGGTCTCTAATAGATGAGTGGAGTTTTTTTGTTATTGTTGTTGCTGAGACTGGATCTCTCTATGTAATACAAGCTAACCCTGAACTCACTAAGAAGCCCAGGCTGGCCTTGAACTTTCAGCTATCCTCCTGCCTCAGCCTCCCAAGTGATGGTACCACAGGTGTGTGCGACCACACCTGGTTTAAAGTCTCAGTTCTTAACCAATGCTACAAGTCCATTTGATGCAGGCCAGAACATAGAACCCATCCTGATTCTAGCCTCTACTAGGAAGTAGTTTGCCAAGCTGCCCCCCTAGAGGGAACAAAGCCACTTACCAAGGCCCTTTCGGCCACCACGGTTGGCAAATAACTCAGGCACACGCCCCAGCTGGCCCTGCTCCCCACAACCTAAGGTGTAGAGGTCACCATCAACTGTTAGCATCACCAAGTGGTCATTTCCTGAAGGTAAGAAGACAGAAGAAAATGCAAGGCTCGTCCGCAAGGCCAGAGGCTGAGCCAGCCCAGAACAGGGTTCTACAGCTCCTGCCCACAGTGAGGACCCTGAGACTAACCTGAGGCTACCTTCACGACGGGCACATCCAGCTCCACTTGCACAGGCACCAGACTCTTCTTCATGGGCTCCAATAGTCCAATCACACCATTATTGTCCTAAAGGAAGGGACAGAGCACTGAATCAGCCAGTTGTACTGGCCACGCCCAGGTTTGCAGGAGGCCACAGAGCTGTGTGGTGAAGAGCCAGGAATGGGAGCAGACAGAGGTGAGGACGTGGACCAGAGCCAGTCCACATTCTGAAATACTCAGGAATGAAATCATATGTGTTCTAGGATTTGCATCAAAATACCCAAAGAGGAGAGAAGTTAATGTAACTTGGTAGGGATAAACAAATCTGGCTAAAAAATTGATAATCGGGCTGGGGATTTGGCTCAGTGGCATAAGCGCCTGCCTTACAAGTGTGTGGTCCTGAGTTCAATTTCTGGTACTAATTAAAAAAAAAAGTTGATTATCATTGAAGCTGTATAATAAGTAGCAAAAGTTCAATATATTATTCTGATTACTTTTATGTTAGGAAATTCTCCATAAAAATTAAAAATTTTCAAACAGGCTTGATGAGGAAAGATCCATCAGTTGTCTTATTTTCTTTCTTTTTTCTTTTGGTCTATTTGAGACAGGGTCTTGCTACGTTGTTTAGGTTGGCCTTGAACTCACTTTGTAGCCCAGGCTGGCCTCAAACTTGCAGCAATCCTCCTACCTCAGCCTCCTGAGTGCTGGTATTATAGGCATGTGCCACCATGCCCAGCTGGATTGCTTAATGTTTGTAATATTTCAAAATAAATATAAAAGTACAAAAGAATTCTAATGCTGAAATTTTTTAAAAAGTATTCTCTCCATGTCTTAGCATCACTGAGCTGTGACACTCCCACCCCCACAGTTTCCTCCCCTAAATCCTCTGCAAAATATAGAAGAGGGTTAGGAAGGGAAAAGAAGTTGAGGTAGGGGCAGGGATGAAATAGCAGCTTCCTGGCCGGGGATTTAGCTCAGTGGCTTAAGCGCCTGCCTGGCCAGCTCGAGGTCATGAGTTCGATCCCTGGTACCAAAAAAAAAAAAAAAAAAAAAAAAAAAAAAAAAAAAAGAAATAGCAGCTTCTTGGGATGGCCCGACCCAAAAGTGTCAGACTCAAAGAAAACAGCAGTGGTGTGGACAGATTCAGATGAAAAAGCCAGACACATGGGTCTGGCTCCAGCTCTGCCTATGGGCCTTCATTTTCTCATCAGTAAGTTCGTACAACAGAGCAGGGAAGTAGAGTCTCTTCGGGGGCCCACAGCTTAACTGCAGTCTTCTAGACGCCATCTTACCCGAAAGGAGCCCCAAAGGAAGACACGGCCATCCTCGGTGAGGGCTGCTGTGTGGCTGTCTCCTGCTGACACCTGTACCACCTTCTCTTGCAGTTCCACTTTTCCGGGGACCATTTCTGAGCCTTCCACTGACGTGTCCCTTCCCAGGGCACCTTCATCATTGCAGCCGAAGGAGTAGATCTGTACCCAGGATGCCCATGCCCCTGTTAGTGCAAGGCCTGGCCTCCCAGTAAATTCTTCAGGCCATTCCCACCTGGGCTGACCAATTCCATCGCCACAGTGAAATTTGTGTGGCTCAAAGCTACTGCTCCCAACTCCCCAACTCCAAGCCCAGTCCAGCCCGGCCCCAAGCCCCCAACCTACCTGGCCACTCTTGCTGAGACACACAGTGTGCATGCCACCAGCCTCAGCCTGAACCACCTCCTCAGGGATGGGCACAAGGGCTGGTTTTTTCCTCTCCATCACACTCTCCCCTAGTCCCAGCTGGCCCACGTCTCCCTGGCCCAGCGTCAGCACCATGCCTGAGGCTGTACTGTGAGACCTGTGTGAAACTGAGGGATGGAGAAGGTGGGTCCTGAGTGTGCAGGATCATGAGAGAGAGAAGAGGTCACTTTGTGGGCTTTAGGATTCTAGGGTTCTACAGGCTAGGGTTCAAGCCTCTGCTCTATAAAGGCCATTAGTATGACCTTTCCCAGAGTTAAGTTTCCTCATCTGTAAAATGGCATAACCTGTCTCATAGGGCTTCTGTGAAGACTAAAACCTGAGCACAAAATTATTAATGTCTAGGGAAGAAACATAAACAAGGAGACTCAATTCTGTAAAAATAGGTATTGATAGGGATGGAGAATACAGGATTTTTTTCCTGGTTAGTGTGAAGCAATGGTGCCAAGAGATAACAGGAAACAATGTCTACCCTTTGTGACTGTTTACTAACTGTTAACTTGCTCTGTACTCTTTCCATATTTAGGATCCTGTTCTGCAGGAAAGGAAACAGAGCTTTGGAGAGGTTCAGTAACCTTCCCAGGTCCACTAAGCTAATAAGCAGAGTGCACTGAGACTAAGGGAGACTACATGGATCGGAGCAGTCCCCAGCTTTCACCCTCAACCTCTGCAATCTCCAGAGGCTGTGTTTTCAATTCTAAGACATTACTCAGAGGAAAAATGGAACTGAGAGCTAAAGTGGAAGGCGCAGTACTAAGACTCATAGAAACATTTTCAGGGAGGTTTGTGCCAACCAGTTGGTGTTACAAGGCCCTGTGCTGGCCGATGGAGACTGCCAAAGGCCTGGCCAGCCAATAGCATCCAGGCCCTTCTCCAGGGGTGTGGCCATGGCCACTGCTGCTGTGCGGAGGATGCACCAGGCAGGAGCCACCTGCTTGGGTTTTTCTGGTCAGGAGGGCTTGGTCCTCAGACACCTTGGCAGGAGCGGGTGCTAGGACCACTGCGGGAGGTAGTGAGCTTCACTGCTTGGTTACCAGAGTCTGCAAAAGACAGACATTGTCTGAGCATGACCCACACTCCCTACTCACAGACTGGGGGTGGATTTCTCTTGTCTCTGTCCTGTTCTGGGATCACAGGAGAGGAAACTGTAGATACTTCCTTCGAATGCAGCCTGGATATTATGTCATTTCATCCTCACAACAGCCCAGACAGGTTGGTGCTGTTCTCACCTCCACTTTACAGAGTAATGCAAGGTGGGCCAGGTTAAGTGATCTGCCTACACCTACATTGCTAGAATGTAGCAGAGCAGGCACTTGAACCCAGCTCTGAAACCAGAGTACTAACCACAATGCACTACCACCTAGAATCAAGTCCTAGGATCTAGTTTTGGTTTTGAGACGGGTCTCATTATGTAGTTCAGGCTGGGTTTGAACTCACCATGTAGTCCAGGCGGGCCTCAAACTCATGGTGATCTTCCTGCTTCAGCTTCTGGGGATTACAGGCTTGTGCCACCATACCCAGTTTATAATGTAAATTTGGGGGAGGGGTCTTTTTGAGGCAGGGTCTCGCTATGCAGATCGGGATGGCCTTGAATTCCCTTTAAGCCCAAGCTACCTCGAAATCACAGTGATCCTCCTGCTTCAGGCTCCCAAGTGCTGGGATTACAGGTTTGTACTACCATGCCTGGCCCAAGGATATATTTTTAGCCAACACTACTGAAATCCTCTCAAATAAACATCTGCCTCGTTTACGATTCTCAGAGAGATGGATTTCAATGAGCTACAGGATGGGGTCTTGCTGGATAGGGTCCCTGGACATTCAAATACCTCATCTTCAAGTGTCAGGAAGGGAGGGGTCCACTTCCAGACCCTCAGGGGTCCAACAGGCCACCCACACCAGAAAGAAGTCACAGTCCACTTACCTTTCACTTTCTTGCTCTTGGGGACAGCATCTTCTGAGGGTGATGTTCTCTTAGCTACACGCTTGGGTGGCATCTTCGTGTCCTGAAAAACCCAGCCACTTATTTTACGTGTCAGAAATGGCAAACATTTTCCTGTGCCAATAGGCAATTCTAATCCAAAACTCTTTATAAAGGCAGAGGAATTGACCAGCAATTCCACTTTTCAAAATGTATCTCAAGAATTTAATAATGAATGCATAAAAATTAAGTTCCACAAAAAGATTTTTTCTTTTTGGTACAAGAGATTGAACCCAGGTCTTTGTACTAAATTTCATTCTCAGCCCTTTTTTGATTTTTGATTCTGAGACAGTGTTTTGATAAGTTGCACAGACTGGGCTAGAATTTGTAATCCTTCTGCCTCACCCTATCAGAATGCAGGAATTACAGGTGTATAGCACTGTGTCCCGCAAATTTTACAAATATTCTCTACAATATTAAAAAAAAACAAAGGAGGGGCCACGAATTTAGCTCACTGGCACAAGCGCCTGCCTCGCAAGCTTGAGGCTGTGAGTTTGATCCCTGGTACAAAACAAAACAAAACAAAAAAAGGAAAGTAGATGTGGTAGTGATGCTTACAATCCTGGCACTATGGGAGCTGACGAAGGAGAGTTCCAAATTCAAAACCATTCGAGACAATTTAGCAATTTTTTTTTTTTTTTTTGGTACCGGGGATCGAACTCATGACCTAGCACTTGCCAGGCAGGCACTTATGCCACTGAGCTAAATCCCTGGCCCTTGTTGTTGTTTTGAGACAGGGTTTCCCCCTATGCAGTTTAAACTGGCCTTAAACTCACTATGTAGCCTAGAATGGTCTGCAATTTATGGCGATCCTCCTGCCTCTACCTCCCAAGTGCTGGGATTACAGGCATGTCCCACCACACCCTTTTTGACTGAACATTTTATTTTAGTTTTTGGCACCAAGCATCAAACTCTCGGCCTTGCACTTGCCAGGCAGGTGCTTATGCCGCTTAGCTAAATCCCTGGCCCTTGACTGAACATTTTAGGGTTTTTCTTTAGGGGGGGTACTGAGAGTCAAACTCATGACCTCATGCTTGCCAGGTATGTGCTTTGCCACTGAGCTATATCTCCAGTCCCATGACTAAACATTTTTAACTGAGAGTTCAAAATAAAACTCAGTGAACTATGGTGGTGCATGCCTGTAATCCCAGCACTCGGAGCTGAGGTAGGAGGATCACTGTAAATTCCAGGCCATTCTGGGATACAAAGTGAGTTCAAGGCCAGCCTGAATTGTATAAGACCATGTCTCAAAAAGACCAAAAAACAAACAAACAAACAAAAAAACCCCACAAAGACCAACCAACCTAATGAACAACCAACCCCCAAATATGCCAATAAAAAAACACCAAACCAGACCATCTGTGCCCTCTGGTAGAGAACTGCCACACCTGGAAAGAGCCTGGCTTTCCAGGCTCCAGGTCCAAGAAGAGATGAAAACATGGTAACACACAAATACCAGGTGTCACCAAACCAGGCCAGCAAGGCAGGCTAGACCCAGGACACTCAGAGCAGCTGGGAAGTCTGGGCCCTGCCCCTCCCACCCTCTCAGCAGCTGTTGCTGCCCTAGGCCTCCTGTCTTCTCCAGGATGCTGGGAACCGACATTTTCTCCAGCTTTGTACATTCTATTCATGAGCCAACTGTGCCCAAAGTCTTTTTTTCTACTACACATGCAGCTCTGGAAATCTTTATTGAGTCCTAGTCGTTAAGGTCATCAAAGGTAAGTTGGCTAACCCTGGAGCTCCAATCTCTGGACTGTGAACCCAGTGGCACGGAAGACCAGGGCCAGGGACTTTGAAGTTGTTTTTTTGGGGTGCTGAGAATCAAACTCATGACCTCGAGCTTGCCAGGCAGGCACTGTGCTGCTGAGCTACATCTCTAGTCCCACTGTGAAGTTCTTGCAGCATGTGGTGGTGGAAAGCATGGCGTTCAAAGCCAGACTCTGGACTCAGCTACCTTTTAGCTGCTTGACTTTGGACAGTCACTCAATGTCTCCACCAATCAATTTCCTCCTTGGTAAAATGGGGGATAATAGTACCCCATTGGTACCGGGGATTGAACTCATGACCTAGCACTTGCCATGTGTAGGGTTAAATGGGCTAATACTGTGGAGGTATTCACACTAGGCTGGTGGGGTAGCTCAGTGGTAGGGTGCCTGCCCAGCAATGTGCAACACGGTGGCTTTGATCCCCATTAGTGTAATCAATCAAACAAGCAATCAAAGTAAATAAACAAACAAATAAAGAAAAGTACTCACATAGTGCTTAATAAACCATTAGTGTTTTTTTTTGTTTTTGTTTTTGGTACTGGGAATCAAACTTAGGACCTCACGCTTGCCAAGCAAGTGCTATGCCACTGAGTTAAGACCTGCTCCAATATTGTTATTATAGTACTTAGGGCCTGTCCCAGACACCATTCAGGCATGGCCCTATTTGGGAACATGGGCTCTCCTCCCTCTTAGGTGAGGAGTGAAGGCTCTACCCAAGGCAACAAATTAAATGAAAACCCCAAGAGCCTTTCCAGTCTCTGCTGCAGATGTGCTCAGCAACTGTGCCCCATTCTTCCCTCCCGGTAGGTCTTAGAGCCTCAAACTTTCCAGTTGTCTGGCCCATGGATGCACACAAGGCCAGTACTTCTTGCTGATTATTCTGGGGGAGGAAAACAAGGTACTGAAGATAAAGAAGTCACCACTGTCTAGGATCCTGCCAAGGCTGTGAGGCTGCCACTGGTCCAATTCCCACTATAACGAGCTGGCAATTCTGAACTTCGTCCAACTTCTATTCCCCCAGGGTGGAACGCTTCCCTTCCAACATGCCTGAGACCCCTTCTTTCCACACTAAAAATCCATGTGCTTTGGGACTGGCAAGAATTACATTTACCTATCAAACTGTGGCTTTCTCGCTTCTGCCGTTTTTCTGTGGAACTCACAGCAATCCTCCTGCCTCAGCCTCTGGAGTACTAGGATTACATGCATGTACCACTATGATCAGCTCCACTCCTGCTCTTGTGATCACAGTTGGCCAGAGGCTTTAACCTCTGAGCTGCATCCTTATCTGTAAAAAGGGATGTGATGATTGCTTCTTAGGGCTGCTATCAAGACTGGGTAGGAACCAGGTATGGTGGTACAACCAGAAGGTATAGCAAGGAAAATGGAAACTGACCCCCTCCTCCCTATATCATGGGCCTTATACTCTGTAAGGAAAGAAAAAACATTAAAAATGGAACTATGAAGGCTGCAGGAGGATCCTAAGTTCCAGCCCAACCTGGGCAATTTATTGAGATCTTGTCTCAAAACAATAAGACAAGGGAGCCTATAATTCCAGCATTTGGGAGGCTGAGACGGGAGGACTGCTGCTGTTTTGAGGCTTACCTGGGATACACAGTGAGTTAGGAGGCTGCTGCAGGCAACTATGTGAGAGATATAATGGCCTGATTAATCTTGGGACAACAAAAAAAGACCTACTTAGAAAAACTAGTTTTGCTGGTGGGTTAAGTATGAGAGTAAGGGAAGGAGAGGGAGGAATCAAGAATGACTTGTTCATCTAGGCTACTTTGGAGGCTGAGGCAGGAAGATCATAAATTGGAGGCCAGCCTCAACAAGTTAATGAGACACTGACTCAGAAGATTAAAAAGTGCACTGGGAATACAGCTCAGTGTGAGGCCCTGGATTCGATATCCCTCAAAAATTAGAAAACCAAACTTTCTTCTACTGGGGAGTATAACTCATTGGTAGAACATGCATTTTTGTTTTGTTAATTTTTTAGAGCACACATTTAACATGCAGGAGGCCCTGGGTTCAATCCCCAGCACCAAAAAGACAAATTAAAAAGAGAGCTGGTGATGGCACACACCTGTGAGCTCAACACAAGGGAGGCTGAGGCAGAAGGATCATGAGTTGGAGGCCAGCCTGAGCTATACTGTGAGACTCGGTCGCAAGGAAAAAAAAAAGGAACTTTTTCAACCTAAAAACAAATCAAGAGGATTCTAAGCAGCTTTCCTGCGAGGCCTAGGAGGCCTGGCTAAACAAAAGAACTCCTAGGTTTGAGTTTAAATCACAAGGAGGGCTGGGGATTTAGCTCAGTGGTTCAAGCACTTGCTTGGTAAACCTGAGGTCATAAGTTCCGTTCCCCAGTGCCACAATAAATAAATAATGAGGACTGTGAGCTCCAATTAGTAAGACAGTAAGATGGAGGACACAGGACAGTAGAGGAGAGGTGAGGTCCAGAGCTCCAGTTCACCAGGTATCTTCCTTAAGGCAGAAGGCCTGGGAGCCAACTGAGATATGACAGTAAAGTAAGCACGTGGGATAGGCTGGGATAGGGCTGTATCAGTCATGCCTTGTAAGGAAACAGCTACGCTCAAAGCAAAATATTAGCTTATCAGAATGATCTTTGACAGGCAGCTGTACACAGGGAAGAGTCCAGAACAGTGGTGGCAAACCTATAGCACGTGGGCGGCAGTTGGCTGTTTGTTACCACAGAAGGTTCAGTCCATGACCTGGGTATTTCAGAAATAGAGTCTCGGCACACATGCATTAGGTTCACCACCACTACCAGTAGCATGGTAAGTACTAATCAGCACAAGAAATTGAATGTAAAAGCAGAGGACAGGATTATGCCAGCACACTACAAGTGAAACAGAAATAAGGGCAGAGGTGGTTGATAACATGGGGCATTGGGACTGGGGGTTTAAGTGCCTGCTTGGCAAACTCGAGGTCGTGAGTTCAATCCCCGGCACAACAAAAACAAAAACAAAACATGGGGCATTAACAAAACAACAAAATTTGCTATTGTGAATTGGAACCAGCTCAGTCAACATCTCCTTAGTCATATGTGGCTGGCTAACATGCTGAGGTCTCATTACCATCTGGCTATAATGATCCCACTTTATAGGTGAGATAACTAAGGCACGGAAAGAGAAACCCAAGATCTGAACCACGGGCTGGGGATTTAGCTCAGTGGCATAATCGCCTGTCTGGCAAGCACGAGGTCATGAGTTCCATCCCCAGTACAAAAAAAAAAAAAAAAAAAATCTGAACCAAGACGATCAGATGCCAGAGCTGGTATCCTAGAGTATTACAAGAAATTGCTTCTGTCTACTTCCTCTGGAGGATCCCTAGGCCTGGGTGTAATGTTGCATGCTCATGATTCCAGTGCTCAAGAAGCTGAGGAAGGAGGATCACTGAGTTCAAGGACTGAACTACACAGTGAGATCCTGTCTCAAAAAAAACCAAACTCACACACAGACACACTCACATACACCCCTGAGAAAGCAAGCAAGCATCTTGCCAGTCACAGTAGCACATGCCTATAATGCTCCCATTTGTCCATAATCAGCTGGCTCCTGATTATGAAGCTGAGGCAGGAGCACCATGACTTTGTGGCCAGCTTGGGTTATATAGCAATTTCAAGGCTAGCTTGGATTACACGGTGAGATCCTGTCTCAAAGAAAACAAAACAAAATGCAGGGGAGCGAGCCAGGGGATATAGCTGCCAAAAAAACTAAAACAAAATGAACTAGTCAAAGGCAGACCTGTTCTATTCCTGAGCCTCACCCCCAGCCACTGGGTGTGCTTCCTTAATCAGTTGTGTCTAGACTGGTAATAAGAACTTGTGTTTTGTCAACACATTCCTGATCCTGTCCTCAGCTCCCCAACTTCCACCTTCAGGAATTACAACCTAGGAGAAAAGCAAGATAGTCACAGATACCTAAAAGTCATAGAGTCAGCTGCCACTTAACATGAAATGCCACCCTCTCCCAGAGAGCTCACATCTGCTTCTGAGAGTGACCACCCAGCTCTATAGGTCTGGGAGACCAGGCTAAGGGAAGTGTCTGACCACACAGAAATGGAACAGAACCTCAGGTCTCCTGACCACTTCCAGCAGGACTAGACAGGGTCAGAGCTGGCCCCTGTAATAGCTGATACATTGTATCAATTTGAGGAGCTTAGAAGTTTAAGGAACTCAGTAACAGGCCAAGGTTCTCACTTTGTAAACATCCACATCCTGCCCAAGAGGAGGGCACCAAGATGGTGTGAGTAATACACCCACCCCGGGAGGGGGTTGCCTGCTTACAATATAAAAGAGGAAAAGAGGCTTGCTTTCCCCCCTTTTTTGCTCTTGTTGTATTTGCTGTCTTCTGCCACCTTGAAGTGTTGCCCCTGTGCCATGCCACCCTGTCTTGGAGTCAGCTGATTATGGACAGAAACCACCACAAACTGAGCTTAAATAAACCTTGCATTGCTTAATTTTGGGTGTCAGGTATTTTGTCTCAGCAATGCATTTGGTACCAGTGGAGTAGGGTCATTGCTGTGACTGAACCTGATCACGTGGTTCAAGAGTCTTTGCAAATGGCTTGTGGGAAGAGTCTGGAAAGGTTCAGAGATGTCACCTGAAAAAGTAACTAGAATGCCTTACGCTGTTCTGTATGGGAGATTCTGACCAGAGTTCAGAAGACCAGAAGGCTGACCGAAATCCTGCCAGTAAAGAGCAGGCTCAAGAGGTTTTTGTTGGGAAGGACTGTATTCGCTGTTGCAGTCAAGACAAGGTGTGTTATGGTTTGGCAGAAAGTTTGTATATGTGCACATGTCCAGAGACTCTGCCTGAGACTGAGCCTAAGGGTGGTGGACTAATTAATCTGGCAAAGAAATTTCAAGGCAGTTGAATGTTGAGGCTGTTGGGGGCTTTTAGCCAGATCTATGTTGAGAATCAAAAGCAAAGAGCCCAGCAGGATGATTTAAAATGTTGTGCATTTGGCCAGAAAGGAAGCACGAGTAAAGCTGTGGATTACAAAGATAGAGCTGATGGGGTTGGGGATATAGCTCAGTGGCATAAATGCCTGCCTGACAAGTGCAAGGTCCTGAGTTCAGTTCCCAGTACCAAAAACCAAAACCAAGAACAAAAACAAAAACAGAGCTGAAAAGAAACAGCATAAAAAAGATGGCCTGATGGCATCACAAGAAGCAGCAAGTCTCTACCCTTTGCAGCCTCAAAACTGCAAAGGTAAAAGACTTTACTCTGAGGAGAGTACCACAGGGCACCATGTCCCAGAATGGCAGTGGCAGAGAGAATCTGTTCCTCAAAATTGAATTCAGATTGCCCAGCAACCCAGGCACTTGACCCCAACAGCTAAGACAGTGGGAACCTGGCTACTGATCCACGGCACAGTAGACCTTGGCATCATCCACATCATACTGGTACATGTAGAATGCAGGAGTTATGGGGTTAAGAAGGCTTCCACCTCAATTTCAGAAGGCCTAGGAGGCCAGGCAGTGTGTTTCTAAGGGGCAGTGTGTGAAGCTGTAAGCATGAAGCCAAAGGTACAATGGAGATCCCAGAAGTCTGGAAAAGCCAAGAATGTGGATCACCTAAGGAAAGCTGCAAGGAGAGAACAAAGCAGGCCGAGGAGAGAAGCCATGAGGCTATAATCACCAGAAGTGCCATAGAGGTGGAGCCATGCAAGATCTTGGAGCTCAGATTGCCTCAGATGCTGGACATAGAACTACAGGACTTAATGTTTGCCCTGCTGAATTTTGGACTTGCCTCACCCACAATCCTTTGTATCCCCAACCCCATTTGTAACTTTTGGAGTGAAAATGTTTATCTTGTGCCATGGAATGTTGGGAGTGTCTCTAACTTTTCATTTGTACAGGTGCTTGCAGCTAAGAGTTCGCCTTAGATCTCAGAGGAGACCTGGGAGGGACTTGGACTTTTAAGCAAGGCTGAAACTGTCAGGACTTTGGCAACTCTTGCGGATGGACTGAATGCCTTTTGTGTAAAGGGATGTGTATGAGTCTTTGAAGCAAGGTGACAGGTCAGTATTTCCTTGACACATAGCTCCCAAAAAACATGTATATGAACCAGGTGGGAGGAAAAGCTATGCTCCACCTTGCTGCTGGGATTGTTCTGCTGCTGGGATCAGTCTTCAAGATAAGAGGCTATAAAACAGGGCATAAAACATTATACAACAGAGTTGAAACACAGACACCAAACACTAGATGTTACCTCAAATTGTGTTATGCAGACTATTCTTTTTGCATATCCTTCTCTCTGCATAGTACAGAGGTGATTTCAGGCCTCCTACCTGGCCCAGCTCACAGCACTTGTCATTTCCTGCCCTTCTGACAGTCATGCATCCTCCAGCCACTCCCCTGGGTTGAGGCCTTTGTTCCAGTTAGCCATCATCCTAGCTGGACTTAGGACCCCTCGGCTCTCCACAACTACAAATATGCCTTAGTGTCTTTATTCTTGCCATGGGTTGCACTGAAAGTGGTACACTGGTAGATCAGAATTTCAGTAACTCTTCCAAGGGATTACAAACACAAACTTCCCCTATGTGCCACCAGGACCAGGAAAGGCCCTCTATAGAAAATAAGTGTCTGGTTGCCAAGTTGACAAGGGGTGGATTGTAATGGCTGCTATGTTGTGTCAATTTGAGAAGTTAAGAGTATTAATTAAGCCACTCAAGAGGAGGCCAGGGAGATGTGAGTACTATACTTACCCTGGGAAGGAGTAGCCTGCTTACAATTTAAGGGAGAAAAGGCTTGCTCTTCGCTCTTTTTTGCTCCTGTGCTTTTGCTGTCTTCTGCCACCTTCAAGTGTTGCCTCTGTGCCATGTCACCCCACCTTGGAGCCAGCTGACTGAAGACTGAATCTCCACAAATTGTGAGCTAAATAAACCTTTCCTTCCTCAATTTTGGCATCGGGTATTTTGTCTCAGCAACAAAAGAAAAGTAATCAAGACACTCCCTAACCTCTCTCCTCACTTGCTGAATGAAGGGGCAGGGGCACTAGACTAGGCATTCTCCTAGAGCCTAGTCATCCTGTATTGGCAAAGGGACACTAAGAGCTGTGAGACAGCAACAGTTGCCCCTTAGCTCCCCCACATAGCAGCCTGCCTATGAAAGGTCCCCACAGGAGGGGAGGGAGGAGAGGGCTCTCAGGCCAACAAATATTTGCTGAACCACTGTTATGCCAGGGACAGAGCTGGCACACTGCACACCAGCAGTTCCTCCCAGGGCTCTCTTCGTACATGGAGTAGGGGCTGCGGCTGTGTGTTCATTTTCCCTGAGGAAAAGGGCCACAGCTTTTACACTTGATCTTAGCCAAAAGGCCGAGAAGCAATGGGGCCACAGCTTTTAATACAGCAGTGTTAGAACCACTGCTTAGTATTGGTACCCTCACCACAGGATTCTCACCTTCATGTTACATAAAGAAACTAAGAGTTGGGGAATTGGGTGGGTGGCCCATGGGCATCCAAGTAGGAACACAAAAGGATTCCCAGTCTTGGGTTGTCTTTGTAATTAAAACCCGGTTAACTCCTAATTCATCTTTCCAAGTTTCATTCTGATGTCATTCTTGGGGAGAATTTTCCAGTGTTCCTCAGTCCTGCCTTCCAATCCTTCACACTAAGCTCCTGCAGCAGCATTTTGCTGCCCCTTGCCCCAGTCCCTGAATTACCTGTGGTAACCCAGAGCACAATGTTATGCAGGTAGTTAGACACTAGCAGGCCCCAGGGACAAAAGAGATCCAAAACATGCTTTGCCAGTTACAGTTAAATGTAAAATCAATTGTTAGGTCTCAGATACAAAATGATCCCGTGGAACAGCAACAGATTTATACATTGTGACACAGCTATTTCTAGAATAAGACACAAAGGATACCTGGTTTCCATAACCTATGGCCCAATGATCTCAAAAAGGGAAACATTTTGTAGGAAGGGGATGGGGAAAGACTGGGTCTCATTATACTGGTCAGGCTGACCTAGAACTTACTTATGTAGCCCAGGCTGGCTTTGAACTCACAGCGATTTTTCTGCCTCAGCTTCCTGAAACGCTGGGATTACAGGCGTGCACCATCATACCCAGCAAGGGAAACATTCATTAAAGACCCTGCTCCCTTGGGTTGAGACCTAACTTAAATTAGTATTTTCTTTTGTAAATTTCTCACATGATTAAGGCCCCTAAAGAAACACTAACCATCTTAAAAGAACAAGGAAGATACTGTGCAATTCCAAAGTAATCACAGAAAAAAATGTGAGTTAAGTATGATAAACTCTATAGTTACTTGAACCCCAGGAGTAACTCTTTGTGTTAAAAAAAAAAAAGTATCCAAATTTCCACTTGACGCAAATGTCTATACTGCCCCTCTTTAATAGAGGCGTTAACCTCTTTCTGCTTCACAATAAACTCTAGCTAAATTTCTGTACAGCTGCCTATGTTTTAACTGAATTTCTTCATTAAAGGTACGAAGGAGCCAGGGCTGGTTCCCAATGACAACACTCCCCTACACCTTCATTCATTCATTCCTTTGCATGTAACTATGCTCCTGCCTGGCTCATGTGACCCCACCACCTCCAGGCTGCCACTACCGTGCCATAAAAATCTGCTCTTCACTTCATTTGCAAAACCATACTGACCTTCAGGGGAAGGCTTAGGGGTCCCCCCCGTGTGGTGTCCGTAACACGCCATACAATCAACTTCTGCTGGGGCACACCAATCACACGTGGTCGGAGTTTTATAATTTCTGATGAATGAATGACCGGCCCGCAGCAGTGCTGGGGCTGCAAGGATATTTTTGGTGATCACACTGGACAGTAACTGTGGATCCACATGAGATCTCCTTGGGGAGATCCGGAGCTCCTTAAAGGCCACAGCTGGCCCGCCCTGGTCACCATTGTTCCGGGGCAATTCAAGAGCGGCACAGCGTAGACAGCCAGCAAATAATCTGTCGACTGAATCGACGCAGCGCTCAGGGCGCACCTCTCCAACTGGGTGCTCGTAGACGCTGAGGTTCCTTTCCCCGCAACGGACCCTCACTAGCCACTGTCGGGGTCCTAAAGCAGCCCTCTCCTGGGCAGAGGCCCCTACGCCGCCCAGCGCGGCTCCGAAAAAACGCGAGACCAACCCACGGGAGCCGGGCGGCAGCTGGGGCCCGCGGCGCGCGCAGCCGGCAGTTTGAATCTCCCGCCCGCGCAGGCGAGAGAGGAGCAGGGCCGACGGTGGAGGGCTGCGCGGGCCGGCCTGCCACCGGGCCGGAGCACACGCACCCGCACCTCTCCCGCCCGCAGCCCGTCTCACGTGGGGGTCGCGCCGCACGCCAACGCGAGCGCGCCCGAGCAAAGACCCAGCCCGCCGCGGAGCAGCGGTGCCTCCCTACGGCTGCCCGCGCGCCGCCCTTGTCCCGGACCCTCCACGCGTCCCCGCGCGACCTACCTCGGTGCAGGTCTGGGACAGGGAACTCCGGCGCTCGCCGACCGGGCCACAAACTGCCCTGGAGCATGCGCTCTGCAGGTCTCCGGCCCCGACCCTGGCCATAGGGAAAACAAAGAGCCCGGCGGCCCCTGGCGGCCACCCCGGGAAGTGCAAGTGGCTCGTTCCGGGCGGCGAGCTCTAGAACCAGGAGGCTCGCTCTCTGCCTGGCCCAGCTATAATAGCTGTGTGTTTTCTGTTTTGTTTTTGCTTTGCTTTTGTCGTTTCTAGTTTTTATATTTTGGAAACTCGTCGACAAATGGACTGACACCTAACCACCCACCCAACCAACTGGAAAGACTAGTGTACTTGAATCCAGGTTGGTTTGGGAAAATGTGGTGTATAAAGAAAAAGACCCTGGTCTTTCCTGCCCTCACAAGGCGTTATCCATAGAGGAGGATGAGAAATCAGACGGTCAGTACCACACAGAATTAGGACAGGGCTGTCTGTCTCAGCCTAGCGGTTAAAATAGCTTTCAAGTCAAATTCTGGAAGACAAGGCATCCGAGGAGAAGCAACATTTGCAGTGACAGGAAAGGAGGCCGAGCAGAGGTGATAGTGGCTAACAGGTCACCGACGTGGGTCTCTGCGACGGTGGAGCAGCACCTCTCTCCTGAGACAGTGTGAAGCTGGGCCCTGAGCAGGAAGCTACAGGGTCAGAGCTGTGTCTGAGAGCTAAGTGTCGAGGAGAGGACTTGGGGGAGGCAGGGAGCGAGAGGATCAATGGAACCCGGGAGTAGAAATGAGGCTGTGAATTGGGGTTGGGATCTGAAGATGGGAAACAAGCATCAAGCAAAATACCCTTTTCTTGTTAACATCCTTTCTTT
>PVJX010030938.1:0-21628 GCA_004027295.1 Dolichotis patagonum
GGGTCGTGTGCAGTGCCGGTCCCGGCGAGCTGCACGCCGGGCTGTTCAGCTCCGGGCTCTGGCGGCTCAAGCCAGTCGCTTTTACGCGGATCGCTTGTTCAGGTGGGGCAGAATTCAGGCGTCTCGAGGCGGGTGCCGTGCTCGCTGATCTTATCTTCACTAATAGTAGCCCCAGGACCTCTTATTCGAGTGGGTTTTTGAGCTTTAGTTTCTTTCCGTGTTGTGAGAGTCTATCTCTCTCTGTTTGGGTCTCTCCAGGGTGTTTTATTCTGGCATTTGAGCTGTCTCTCTCAGAGAGGGTCTCTCTCCTGCTACCTACCAGTCCGCCATCTTGTCTCTTCCTCAGGCTTTTCTATCTCTTGGCTACAGGGCTCCAGTGCCTGGATTGCCGGGCTGTGTTTACCTGATTGTGAAGAAAAGCTTTTGTATGTTGCCACCATTCTGGAACCTCATGTGGCTGCCGCCATTCTGGAACCTCATGTGGCCTCCCGTGCCATTCTGGAGCATGGTGCTCTGAAGCTTTCTTATCTGAGAAAATTCTTTCACTTTCACAGTTTTGGGGCTGCAAAGGGTGGAAACCTGGCTGCTTCCTGGGTTGCTCAGTGGCTATCTTTCTTATCTCTCTGTTTTTTCTCAGCCATCAAAGTCTCAGCTCTGTCTTTACAATCCACAGCTTTACTGGAGTTTTCCTCTGGCCAAACTCACAGTGTTTTAAATTATCCTGCTGGACTCTTTGCTCTTGATTTGCAACATAGATCTGGCTAAAAGCCCCCAACCATATCCATGCCACAGCCTCAACATTTGACTGCCTTGAAATTTCCTTTCAGATTAATCAGTCCATTACCCTTAATCTCAGTGTGAGGCAAAGTCTCTGGGCATGAGCAAAATGCAGACAAACTTTGTGCCAAGCCATAACACACATCATAGGGAGTCCAACAACCAATGCAGTCCTTCTTCCCAGCAGAAACCTCCCAAGCCTGGTCTTTACCATCAGGCTTTCTATCAGTCTTCTGGTCTCCTGAGCTCTGACCAGAATCTCTGTATAGAACAGCCTAAGCTCCTTCAGCTCTATGAATCCAGGCAACATGTCTGACCCTTTCCAAACTCTGCCCACAGGCCATTTCCAAAGCCTCTTGAAAAACATGGTCAGGTATAGTTACAGCAATGACCCCACTTCTCCCTACCTAATACTGTCTTAGTTACGTTTTATTCATCGCTGGACAAAATACCTGATGGCCAAAGTTGGGAAAGGAAAGGTTTATTTCTTACAGTTTTTGGAGCTTTCAGTCCATACTCAGTTGGCTCCAAGGCAGGGTGGCAGGGCAGAGCGGCAGTGTATGGTGGCTGCAAACAGCAAGGTGGAAACCGGCAATAGAGAGAGACACACCTTCTTCCTGCCATTACATCACATCCTGGCTCCATCCCTAGGAGGGTGCAGCACTGACACCATCAATCCATGCACTAGACAATAAACCAATCACAAATGTACAATGCAAATACATGAGGCATGGG
Organism: Dolichotis patagonum; assembly: GCA_004027295.1. NCBI lineage: Eukaryota > Metazoa > Chordata > Mammalia > Rodentia > Caviidae > Dolichotis > Dolichotis patagonum. The sequence continues at coordinate 1,513 of PVJX010030938.1, forward strand.
GGCCACTGACATAAAGCATGACACCCACAATTTAAAAGAAGAAGTTTATTTTGGCTTACAGTTTGTAGAGGTTTCAGTTCATAGTTGGCTGGCTCCAAGGCAAGGCAGCATGATTGAGGAGAGCTGTTCATGGCACGACAGACAGGAGAGAACATCAAGGAGATAAAACCCTTCCTGGCTACACACCCCACTACTAACCTCTTCCAACCAGGCCTTACCTCTTAACAGCAAGTCAGCTATAAGCCCCCATAATCCAATCACTTTCCAACTACCCTGCCTATGGGCAGATAAGACTTTGGGGGGACATTAGTCATAAACTGTAACACCTGCCTTTCTGGCTGGGCAGGGTCAGTCTGCTTCAGGGCTGTAGTCACTCCAGAGGCTTTTGTTGTTTTTGCCTTTTTGTGTGCCTCAAGTCACTGCTATCTTCAACTAACTTTGTGACCTATGGGCCTGTGAGATACCTGACTGCTTCCAAAGGCCCATCTGTCCATAAACCCCAGGATGTGGTTACAGGTGGCATAGAGATGTTAAGTACCTTGTTAAGTGTCATACAACTACACTGGTAAAACCAAGTGTAGTAAGTTGTAAAACCAAGATTTGAATCGAGGCATTCTGATTCTAGCTCTGACATTTTAGCCATTATACAAGTCTATCTCTTTAGATGCTTAATAATATATGTTGAATAAGTGAATGAATAAATGCACAGATAGTATGAGAGATCAGGATTGGCGAACTGGGGGAATACAGCACATAATACAGGGAATATTAAATCAAATATCAAAATGTTTTCTTGGAGAACCAAATACAGAGTAAATAGCTAGTATAATGAATTTCCTAGCATGAAGAAGTCACTCATATCATAAATTTTGGTAGAAGAACTATGCTTACACAATGCCTGGCCAGCAAGAGCAAGCCCTGAGTTCGAGTCCCAGTATAAAAAAGGGGGGGGTGGGAATATAGCTCAGTGGCACAAGTGCCTTCCTGGGAATTATAAGGTCCTGAGTTCAATTCCCAGTACAGAAGAAGAAGGAGAAGAAGAAGAAAAAGAAGAAGAAGAAGAAGAAGAAGAAGAAGAAGAAGAAGAAGAAGAACTATGCTTAATCAGCTAGATCTCTAAGATTCCAACTAAGGCCTTTCTATGTTTATTATTGGGGCCCTGGCCTAGAACCACCTGCTCAGAGATATGACAATAGAATAAAATACAGACAAAATATATACACTTCAGTTACAAGAGCACCAGAATAGTCAAAGCCCAGTGATGGGCTAGGACCATGAGGTATGGTGTCTTTGGATTTTTATCAGGTCTACAGCTTGATTGGGGGGGTATGCTGGTGGGCTGCAGGAAGCAGTGGGGGTCAACTGCTGACATGGTCAAGGTTCAAGAATTGAGGGACAATGAACTTTGGGAAAGAACACAGGAGCAGATCAGGGTTAACTAGTAACCTGATTGTCTGGTAACTGTGACTACTGAGCTAGATGAAATTTGCCTGAGTCAAGTCCTCAGCTGCCATGCTATCTTGTTTTGAGGCACCAGAACTTCACAGACTGTTTCCTAGTCTTGGCTCTGGCCCTTGGCTTAAAGATTAATCTCTCCTTAACCAGCTGGGGGGTCTCATCACAAGTCACATAGGCCTTGGGCAGACTCAGTGTATTTTGTGCCAGTTTATTAATATTAACTATTAATATTAATTAATATTAGTTAATAATTCTTTCACATCAAGCTAGTCCTCACCACCTTTTACATTTCTGATTAAGGGGCCGGGGATTTGGCTCAGCAGCATAAGCACCTGTCTGGCAAGTCCTAGGTTGTGAGTTTGATCCCTGGTAGCAAAAAAAAAAAAATTCTGATTAAACTGCTTAGCAGTAGAAGATTCTTGAATAAGTTCCAAGAATGATCAGCTTACATAGATAATTTGCAAGGAAAGAGTTTTCATGCTCCTCTGATACTCTGGGCAAGAATTGAGTTACCTTTTCAAAGTAGAAGGTTTAAAATTATGCAATGGTTACAAGAAGGGCATGAAGAAGTATATAACATAGAGGCTTCTCTTATGGCATTAACATTTATTTGGCAAGCTAGGCTCAACACCCTAAGAATGATTAGTGAGTCATGTAAGAGCATGTATAATCCAGTACTACCTTTATGTGGTTTAGAGTGTCAAGCGAATTCAGAGAAATGGGAAATTAGCACAGATGGAAGTAGACTGGATAGCCTGACTGTAAACTGATTTTCAACCGAGCAGGGTTTTGAAGGATAAATCCAACTTGACAAGGCAAGACAGAAGCATTTCAGGTACCAGCATGGACATGAAGGAAGATAATGAGAAAAATGAAAAGTGTGAGATGGGCATGGTGGTGCATACCTGCCATCCCAGCACTATGGGAGACTGAGGCAGGAGGATCAAAAATTCCAGCCCAGCCTGGAGAACTTAGTGACTTAGCAAGACCCTGTCTCAGAGTAAAAAAAAACAATGACTGGGGTGTAGCTTAGTGTGAAGGCCCTGGGTTCCATCCCCAGTAATAACAAAAAGAAGTATGCTTCTGTAAGACAACAAAGGGACCAAGCTGATTAGGAGAGATGTTGTATATTAGTGGTATGAGAAAGAATTTAAACAGTATTCATTTAATTATCATTTATATATTAATCAATTCATTAATTCAGAAAATGCTCACTGAGCACTGTCAAGTGTTAGAAAGACTCAGATAAATGGCAGTGTCTTCCCTCAAGTTGCTTATATTTAACTGGTGAAAATAGGCTCACAAACAAGTACATACATATGTATGTACACACATATGTATACATGTACATATATTAATACATATATGCTTACATACACATACATACATATATATGTGTATATATCACATATAGATTGATATATATTTTTATGTACATATATTATTGATATAGGAGAAAGAAACTCCCAACCTCCTAGATGTCTGGTATGAGTTCGTGTTCTCTAAAATCAAAGAATCAAGTTTAGGAACAACAGAAGTAAAGAGCAGAAGATACTTATTGTGAGAAAGAAAGCTTCTATGTGAGAGAGGTAGAAGGCTTCCCCAGTGGGTTGCCAAGGACCCTGCCTTTTTTTTAAAGGTTTTTTATAGAATAAAACCTCGAGGTTAGGTGGGTCCAAGATGGGGAAAACTGGAAAATCGCAAAGTGAGCATTAGGTGGAACAGAACTATGGTCAACCAATAAGAGTATGAGTATAATTGCTGAGGTAAATTTGATTAAGTCAGGATCAAATGGGGAAGTGAGTCACATAGCAAGTAGCCATGAAACAGAACAGGGCCTTTTCCTGTAGGGGGTTGGGTTAGTGGCTCCTCCTGACTTCCTCCAGATGAGGTTACTTATTTAGGGTATCAATCCCTGATGCTTATCCTTAGGAACAATGTGGTTGCATTTATCTTTTATCTTGAGGGCTGGCCCATAGTGGGAGGTGTCTGTCTCCCCTACAGTTGCAAAGTATCTGGTATTCTGCAGTGGCTCCTTCAAGGACCTACCCTTATCTGTGTATAATATTTTATCTAACTTAGCTGCCTATAACATAATGACAGAAGCATGTTCCTGGACTCAATCATATTTTATTTAAATGCCTTCATTTTCAGTGCTGCTGTATCTAACTCCTCAGACTCGTATTTCAGGGCCTGCAGTCTGGGTCATTTTATTTAGCTTCACATACTCTCAGGATAAACTCGATACTATGGATGTACAACAACATCTGAAACAGAACTGTGATTAGTAGAAAGTGTAAAAACAGTGTTGTAGTTCCATATAGTATAACATTCTTTGAGAATCTCTTTTTTCCTGAGGGAGAAAAAAGATAATGATAAACTGGAGTGAATTTTGAAATGCAAACAGAACAAAACCAGAACCAGAACCAAACCAAACCAAATTAAAAAAAAGAGGAAATGAAGCCATGTACAGTGGCACAGACCTATAATCCCAGTGAATTGGGAGGGTAAATCAGGAGGATCGCAGTTCCAGCCCAGCCTGGGCAACTTATTGACTTAGTGAGACCCAGTCTCAAAAATTAAAAAGAGCTGGAGACATAGAGTTCTCAAGGGTAGAGTACTTGCCTACCATGTACAAGGCCTTGGGTTCAATCCCCAGCATTGCAAAACAAAACAAAACAAAACAAAACAAAACACCAAAAAAGGTGGAAGAAATAAAAGCAGAGAAAAAATGTATTTTGCTATACATCTTTAAGAAAATATAGGCAAAGGAGGGGAGGAACAGTGTATGTTTTATCTTCTGATAGTACAGCTAACAAACCATGCTGCCAAATAATCTGACAGGTTACAGGTGTGAGCAGAAAAAGAGTAATGACACTGGTGATACATAAACTCAGATCACATACCCCAGTCATTTTGTAATCATCAATTGACAAGTCATGTTTTTAATAAAGCACATTGTACTGCCCTACACTGTATTTATCTTGGTGAGGACCATAATTGTCCGAAAACAATGGACTCAGTGAAAATTGTGACATGCTATGAGGTATATAAATATCAAAATAATTTAAACTAATAGTAGCTACTGTTTGTAAAGGTTTAAAACATTGAGTTACAATATGCAGAGCTAATAACTCAGTTTGACTGTTGAGTTTGTTTGCCTTCTGGTCCCCATGAGAGAGTCATGTGTTTCAAGACATGTTTTATGGGAGGGACAAAGTTCCTTCACCCAAATGGAAGCACCATAAAGCCAGGGAGCCCTGGCTGGTCCTCCAAGGTTTCCCTAACACAGAGTTCTTTGAACAGAATTCAGTATTTATTGAGTGAATAAATTGAACAGAATTCAGTATTTATTGAGTGAATAAATAAATCAATGGGGGTAGAGAAAAGAAATGGAACAAACCAAGGCAGGTTTAAGCCAAGACATTCTCAAGAGTTTCTTTAGGAAATTAGAGTGGAACCCAATTTCTAGGGATGGACACTGGTGGGAGCACTGGAAGGGAACAGAAGCTATCCCTAGCCAAGTGTCTGAGGATACCTCTACATCCCAAAGTGGGAAAAAGAACCCTTACGTACAAAATACAAGCAGGCAACAGCAATATATGTTCTTGGTCCTTGCCTCCTTATCCCACTCCTGCCTCACCTAATAGGGTTTGAAAATTCTTGCCTTTTAAAATCTGGATTTTTCCTGAAAGAAAAAGGCAGCAGATGCCCTTTGCTTCTAACTATTATGGCCTGTATTTAGATGTGTCCCCAAGCCTCATGCAGACAAAGACAGGGCTCTTCAGAGGTGGTTGGATCTAGACTGAATGATTCTGAGATCAAGGGTGTGTGATTACTTAATTACTGTACTGATAGGTTTTGAATATTTCTAGGTGTGGATCTCCCCTCCAAGTACTAACCAGGCCTGATCCTGCTTAGCTTCCCAGATCAGATGAGATCGGGCACATTCAGGGTGGTATGTGATAGGTCCCCTGCCCAAGACTTGCCCAGTCATCATGGTGATGGTGAAATGCTGAGTCATAATGGTGCCTATCTCCTTCTTCCCAAAAATCCCTATGGTTTCTTCTTCCTAGCCATCTTTGCCAAAGCCCATGCATGCCAAAAATGACCCTATTCCTTTACCTTCATCGTACGTATGTCATCTGCCCAATATCTTCCCCTGTCAGAGTACATTTAAGCTCAAACCATACCCTTCATCCTCAGAGAGCCAGCACAGCCTTTGTTGTGGTGAGTCTCTCCGCACCTGCATTAAACTTTTTCTTATCTTGTGTCTCTGTCTCTTTATTATTCTGCGCTGTTTTAGATTGAGTAACTAGTCACAACTCAATCAGTATGACTATAGACTTCTAGGTGTGGGTAGTGAGAAGGCCCACCCTGAGTGTGAGTGCTACCCATCCTAAGGGTAGGTAAGCTGGATAGAATAAAAGGGACGGAAAGAGGGATATTGTTGCTTGCTGGTGCTTTGCCTTTTCCCTGCTTTGCTGCCTTCTGTCTGTCATGAATGTTTCTCCTCTGCCATGCCACCCTACCTTGGAGCCAGCAGTTTGTAGACTGAAACCTCTACAAACTGTGAGCTAAATAAACCTTTCCTCCTTTAACTTTGGGTGTTGGTATTTTATCTTAGTAACAAGAAAAAGTAATTAAGGCACTCACTAATGGAATGCCAGGCGGAATAGGCTGCAAGCATGGTTCAAGGACCCCTGTGAGGGACTAGGACAAAAGCAAGGAGATCTAGCAGGGAGACAGATGGGGCCCAGGTCCTGAAATAAAGGAAGGATACTTACCCCTCCCCTTAAGATAATCAGGAATCTGGGTGAAGACAATTTACAGGTGAGGAGGAAAGGTACAGAAACATTTTGCAACAGAAGAGAGTATTACGGACTTTTGAAGAGAGCAAGAAAAAAAGTAAAGGAATTGCTGGAGCCTAAACCACAGCAGCTTCTTCTTAGCTTTTTTCTGGCAAAATTTTGTGTTGTTCAGAACCTTCTCTGGTATGTGCTCTGGGAAAATGATTTCTTTCCCTAGCATGAGGGGTGGATGGCAATTTGCTTCATACGTCATACAAGGAATTAGTTGAGAATCAATGTGTGACAATTTTGCCCAATGGGATCAAAGGAAAATTCTGTGGAAGTTCTTCAGAAGAAAGCATGTTCTTTCCTGGGAAGGGTGGACAAGGAGAGGTAGAGAGAGAGAGGGAGGGAGAGAGAGAAAAAGAGAGAGAGGGAGAGAGAATCACAGATATGGAAGACAGTATCCCTTTTCTTTGCTAGATATACCTATTTGCATCTGATACTAAGAAATATTGAATCCGTGTTGCAGCCATGAGTTAATGACAACAGTTATAAGACATGATTGTGTCCATGACAACATCCTTGAGCTATTCATAACCATTTGATGGTTATGATTTGATTACATTTATTTGATAAAATAATAAATCCTTATTTTTTAAAAAGCTGCATATTCTTTTCCAAGAGACTCTTCAGTCACTGGAGTAAACAGGCATTTGGAGTGTTGTCCCTCCAGATATATTTGAATTCCAAACCACGGCTAAAGTGGGAAACGTTAAACCAGCACTATTTTTGCATGTGCCTATCAATGCTCTGATATCTTTGCGCATAGAGAGAGGGAAAATGGCCTAGATTGAGGGTTGGAAACTGGTATAGGTATGGGAGAAGGCCAGAGTATGCTGGAGTTAGCATGGCATCAATAGCCTTTTACTCCTATGAAGGCTAATAGCACACAGCACAGAATGTGCATGGATAACCAGTGTTCAAAAGATGTGTACTGAATTTAATGATTGGTCTCTAAACAGAAGGTCAAGTGGCTTCCTTTTACTAAATCATCCATTTAAAGACTGTCTTTTATATCCACCTCCTTCCCCCAAAACAAAATCTTCAATATTTTTACCTCAGCCTTTTGTGCGCGCGTGTGTGTGTGTGTGTGTGTTTACTGGGCCTTTGAACTGAGCTACGTCCCGTCCCCAGACTATTTGTTTGCTTGTTTTTGTTTTTTTTGTGACAGAGTCTCAGTAAGTCACTAAGTTGCCCAGGCTGGGCTGGAAATTTTGATCCTCTTGCCTCAGCTTTGCAGACTTCTGGGATTTACATGGATGTGTCAGCATGTACAGCTTCACCTTAGTTATTTAAGTTTATTTTTATGGCATGTTTGTGAAATGGGGAATGGTTGGAATCGTTTTGTTTTCAATTTCTCAGGAAGAACGACACAAAGGCATGGTCTGACTTGACCAAGATTCCAGAGGGTGTCTGTGGTAAGCAGGATGGCCAGCTCTCAAGCCATTGTTCTGAGGAGTGAGTGCGTGCATGTGTGTTCGTGGCCCTGAGGACTGAATCCAGGGTACTTGCTCCTCTCTCGCTCTTTTTTACTTTTTATATTAAAGTTTTGAGATAGGCTCTAAGTTGCTAAGAACTTGGCCATCCCTCCCAGAGTGCTAGAATTAAGGAACACAACATCAAGACTCTGCTGTTCTTCTTGTGTTTTTTAAGCACTTGCTTCCTTCTTACTAATAGCGTGTTAATTACTCGTGTTAATCATATTCAGGAATACTATGGGCCTAAGGTCAGCCACAATCTCAGGAGAATGTAATTCAGGTGAGAAAATAAGGCACATTATATTTCTCTTTTAAATATATATATACATACATACACATATATGTCATAAGTGATATTCTGTATATGTCATATTTTGCATATATATAATATATATATATTTTAGTCATAAGTCTGAAAATGTGTGCGGAGAGTGTGGCTTTTTTTCTCCAGATATGAAAAGAAAAATACAAGTGATTTGAATGGATCATATCGGCATATCAGGTGAGAAAATCACTAGTTTAAAGTCCTCTTCCTAGAGATAACTCAAGAATGTTGAGAGCAAAGAGTGGTTGTGCATGCCTGCACACCTGTAATTCCAGCGTTCGGGAGGCTGAGGCAGGAGGAATCACTGAAGAGTCTACAGAGGGCATTACTCTTCTTGGAATTTTAAGAAAGCCGGATTTAGTATAAACCTTGACAGAAACGCTAGTTGCAATTGGTCAAACCGACACTTTGACTTTTCTCTCATGTATTTCCATTTTGGAAAGCACAATGAAGGGGATCAAATGTGGAGGATGTCCAAGGAGGAAGTCCGAGCTTTTCTAGAGGCTCTTCTACAAAAACGATTGTGGATCTCTCCTAGGCCAGGCTAAACTACTGCCACTGGTTCCTGCAGACAAAAGCGAACACGCGGAAGGACAAAAACCTCCTTAAGAGAACATGCGGAGGAACAAAAACTTCCATATGCGGAGGAACAAAAACTTCCATATGCGGAAGGACAAAAACTTCCATATGCGGAAGGACAAAAACTTCCATATGCGGAAGGACAAAAACTTCCATATGCGGTAGGACAAAAACTTCCATATGCGGAAGGACAAAAACTTCCATATGCGGTTTCCAGAGCTAGCTACTGGCATAGGAAGCCATTGGGCTGGACCCTGCTCCTCTCCTGAGTGGGTTTTGATCTGTGTGGAAAAACTCCCTCACACCATTTTAAGTATCCTGTGCTTTCTTCATTCAGCGTGACATTAAGTGTAAGTTTTTGTAGTTGTTCTTTCTCAAATTGCGGAAGTGTGCCTCTATTCCTACCTTACTGAGAGCTTTTCTTATGAATGGGGATTGGATTTTGTCACGTATTTTTTCAGTGTCAATTGATATAACCCCTGGGTTTTTATTTTTTAGCTTTTTAAATATAATTTGTTATGTACAGTAATTTTAAAATGTTGAACTAACCTTTCCTTACACTCATCCGTGGTGTGTAATTCTTTTTATACATTGTTGGGTTTGGTTTGCTAGTATTTTGCTGAGGATCTCGAGTCAAAGTTCACTGGGAATCTTGGTCTGTGGTTTCCTTGTTTTGTACTGTTTGGTTTCCTTAACAAAATACTGACCTCATAAAATAAGTCGGGAAGTGTCACCTCCTATGCTGTTTCCTGCGGGAGACTGTGAGGATTGTTGTTATTTCTGTTTAAATATTTGATGAAAGTATTCAGTGAAATAATCTGAGCTTATCAGTGTCTTTTGAGAAGGCTTTAAATGATAAATCCATATTCTGTCTTAGTTGTAGGAGTATTTAGATGATGTTTTTTCCTTCAGTGCATTGGTAATTTGTCTTTTTCTTTGTCAGGCTTGCTGGAGGTTTGTCAATTTTATCGAACTTTTCATAGATACAGCTGTTCATGCCATTGATTTTCTTCATTATTTTTTCATTTTGTTTTCAATTTCATTGATTTTTTCCTCTTAGACAAAGGCATTTTGGGAAATGTCTAGCAGTAGAATTTTGTATAACAAATAATTACAATTGTCCGATCTGTTTATTTGAAATGGCCAGGAAAAGAAAATTTATAGACTTAGAAATTAGATTAGTTGTTACCTGGGGCTAACCATAGATATGAGGATTAATTATAAATGAGTTTGAGGGATCTTAATGAGGTGATAAAAATATTCTAAAACTGGATTGTGATGATAGTTGTGCAATTTAGTAATTTTACTAAAAGTCATTGAATTGTATACTTGAAATGGGTAATATCTGGCACAGTACCACATGCCTGTAATCCAGGCTATTTGGGAGGCTGAGGTAGGAGGATCACAGGTTGGAGGCCAGCCTGCGCAATTTGAGACCCTCGTCTCAAAATAAAATAAAGAAGGCCAAGGGTGTAGCTCAGTGGTAGAGTGTCCCTGAGTTTCACCCCTAGTACTGCAAAAGAAAAAAAAAAAATTGGTGAACTTTTCTCTGTGTAGTTTGTGCCTCAATAAAGTTGTGGAAAACAGATAATTATAATATGATGTGAATACATGCAATGATACAGTTATGGAATCTTATTCTCCTTTAATGGCCAAGGAATTGGAAGCCAAGTGCTTTGCCCAGAGTCACACAACTTGTTTTGATTGTGTTATATAAATCTAATGCTATTTTGCCAAGACCAGTCACCAGCAGATGTAATAATAAAAGAAGACACATAAAAGTGTATTTCAGGAAATAGATGACTTTCCCAAAGTGGAAATTGTCCCTCTCTCAGAATAGTCTTCTTCTTTTGAGGCAGGAGGAGTTTGCTATTTAGTCTAGGCTCACCTTGAACTCTCTGTGTAACCCAAGCTGACTTGAAGCTCAAATCTTTCTGACTCAGCTACCGGGGTGCTGAGATTAGACTTGCAGCACCGCACACTGCTGTCCTCTCCTCTTAAAGCAGAAATCCTCCTAAAGCATGCTGCATATTCAGGAGCCAGAGAACACTGATTTAACAGATGCTACAGAGTCTGAACTCTACCCCCTCTCCACCACTACCACCACTGCCCCACAAATTTGATTTGTCCAGAACTGTGGCTGCTGCAAGTGAGTGAACTCTCTGCTGTCCTAGGTTTGTGTGTGTGTGTGTGTGTGTGTGTGTGTGTGTGTGTGTGTTTCCAGATCCTGACTCAAATTCCTGTGTAACAGTTCTGATTGGTGGAATGCAGATCATGCACCTAAATCAAGGATGCAAGGAAGGCTGCTAAAGTGGTATTTGGTGCCTCTTTTTGTTTCCATAGTGAGAACCTGGACCAACTTTTTGCCAAGACCCATATGCTGATGAAATCCCTAAATACAGACCATGAGTTCAGATGCTGGGTAATCTGCACAAGTGTGTACACACAAACTCTTACAAATATATTTTTACTTCAGTCTACTCAAACTGTGGTCCATAAACCAGCATAATTGGCATCAATTGGAAGCTTGTTAGAAAAGCAGAAGTTTATGAGCAGGGCAAGGTGGCACATGACTGTAATTCCAGCACTATGAGAGACTGAGCCGGGAAACAGTGACTTAGTGAGATATTGTCTCAAAACCTTTTTTTAAATAAAAAGCTGGGTATATAGTTCAGGGTGAAAGTCCTGGATTCAGCCCAAGATACTGAAAAAAAAAGCAAGCCAAACTTGTAGTCCTGCTGTACATCTTCAAAATCAGAACCTGCTTTTTAACAAAAACTTCAGCTGATTTTTATGTACATGAAAGTTTAGAAGTGTTGTTCTACATTATAACATGTAGTCTGTTTTAATTTTCAAAAATAATTTCAAAAAATCAATCACCAGTACTTTCCATTCATCCATAGGGTTGTCTGAGTTAGCATCAGAGAAACAAAAACAAAAACACTCAAAAGACTCCCAGTTAGTTGTATGAGTTGTTTTGTCTAAACTAAAACCTCAATATTCAAGTTTAATTGTACTATTGGCATTTTACAAAAAAATAGGTGGGTTTTGGGTTGCAGTTTGGACATTCGTATCTAAAAGATTTGCCATCACTGTTTCAAAAGAACATTAAGGAATCAAATCAACTCACGATTTTGGAAAAGAAAATAAAAGCAAGTCATTTGCACATATTTTAGTCAAGGCAATCACATAATTTAAAAGGAGATGCTTCTCTTTACAGAAATATTCCAGCTAATAAATGAAGAAATGATTGAGTGTCATCATTTTATCATCCCTAGTGAAACAGTGCAGCTAGGAAAGAATCATTAATGAAAACAAACAAGCAGATATTTGCCTGTTGATGGTATGCATACAACATCACAGATTGTTGGGAGCTGTTGAAACTGGAAACTGACCACAAGTACATGACCATCCCAAGAACAAAGAGAGCTGGGGGCAAGCCACATGAAGAAGCTGCTTCAGCCCAGAGAACATCTAGCTCCAAGGCATCTGAATAGTAGGTTTCTAGGACAGCAGGGTGTCATGAGACATTAAGTTGCTAAAATGTATAAATAAGTGCTCCTGCAGTTCCTTTCCTCCTATCCAGAAAGTAAGGACTTCCCCTGGCCCTAGCTTTATCTCTTTTTTATTTTCTTATTCCCTCAGTCCTTCACCCAAGGAAACTCAAGGACCCTGTGGGTTGGGGCAACAGATAAACTATTTTTGCAAAACTCAAACTAGCCAGAATTGATGGCACGCACTTATAATCCTGGCACTTAGGAGGCTGAGGCAGGAGGATTGCCATGAGTTTCAGGCAAGCCTGAACTACATCGTGAGACCTTATCTCAAAAACAAAAGAAAAGAAAACAAAATTACAATATGTAAGAATTTATAAAAAATACTGAGGATCTTAAATAACAATCAGAACACATTAAGTAACAATAAGAAAGCTAAGACTATGGAAAACTCACATAATTGATAGTATCCATAGGAAAGACAGCCCAATATGGTCTCAATAAATAAATTCAAGGGGGAGGGAGGCACTCTAAGATGTATCGATAAAGTGTAGTGTATGCAACATATTTGGATCTCAATTTGAGCAAATCAACAGTAACAAAAACATTTACGATATAGTTGGGAAATGTGAACACTGCTTTATATTAAAATTTATTACAAAAATTATAGTATGACAATGATGATATTTATATATTTTAGAGGTGTCCTTGTCTTTTAGCTATATATGCTGAATACTTACAGTAAAATGAATTGATAGCTGGGATTATGTTAAGTGATTAGCCTGACATAAAAAGACAAGTACACCATGATCTCATTCAGATGTGTAATAAAAGAAAGTTGATATTGTAGGAGTTGAGAATAGTGATTACCAGAGGCTGGGGAGACTGAAAGTGAAGATTGGTGGAAGAATAGGGTAAGGTCGATCAGTGGGTGCTGTTACAGTTAGGTAAGTGCAAGAAGTTCTGGTGTGCTATTGCACCGTACATTGACTACAGATAACATAATGCACTGTACATGTCATAAAGCTAGAGGAAAGCATTTCAAAAGTTTTCACCATAAATAAATGATAAAGTTTTTGGTCTTTTTGAGACAGGGTCTTGCTATGCAGTTCAGGCTGGCCTTGAACTCTGTAGGCAAGGCTGGTCTCGAACTTGCAATGATCCTCCAGCCTCAGCCTCCCGAGTGCTGAGATTACAGGCATGTACTGCTACACCTGGCAAGAAATAATATTGAGAAGATAAATTATGATTAACCTAAATTAAATGTTATACCATCTATACATGTATAGAACCATAACATGGTACCGCATTAATCTGTACAATTTTTATGGTGTATCTATCAGTTAAAAAGTAAATTCAAGAAAGTTAACTGTTTTAATTTTGTGAGGAAATGGTCATGTGCTTTCCACATCATATCTATAATTTTAAACTTCAGCCAAGAAATAGTTGTATGCTGACTCCAGTTTCTCTACAGCCTTTCCACACTTATTTTCCTTTTTTAAAAATGTGCTATTCTGGTGAATGGGAAGTGGTAATTCCTTGTGGTTTGGATTTGTATTTTCCTAATGACTAATGATGTTGAGAATGTTCATGCATTTATTGGCCCTTAGTATATCTTTGTAGCGGTACCTGTTCAATTCTTTTGCTACTGGGCTGTTTTTTATTTTACTGTTTGGTTGAGAAATGTTTTTATATATTCAGGATACTAACTCCTTATGAGATCTGTCATTTAAAAACATATTTCTTCCCATTCTATGTTTATCTCCTCACTTAATTGGTAGTATCCTTTTAAGCATGGAAGTCTTTATAATTGATAAAATATCTCATCTATTTGTTTATTTGTGTGTCATTTTTGTGTCATAATTAAGAACACGTTGCTCCATGCAAGGTCACAATGATATAAATCTGTTTCCATATGAGACATTTATAGATTTGGCTCTTAAAATTTAGTCTGTCATGAACTTTGAGTTGATTGTTGTATTTGGTACGAAGCAGGGACCAAATTTACTCCCTTGCATTTGGATAACCTGTTGTCTTATAATTATTTGTTAAAAGATATTTTAGTTTCATTGAAAATTTGGTGTTCTCATTGAAAATCAATTGATAATCAATGTGTGGACTTTAGATTGTCATTGTAGCTCTCTGTCTATTCTTTTGGCATGGTCCCAGTGTTTAAATTATTGCTCTTTTTTTTCAGTACAGGGAATTGAACCTAGAGGAACTGCCAGTATACTATATCCCCACACCTTTTTATTTTGAAATGGGGTCTCCCTATGTTGTCAAGGATGGATTCAAATTGGCAGTCTTCCTGCCTCAGTCTCCCAGAGGAGCTGTGATTATAGGCATGTACCACTGTGCAGAGCTCATTACTGAAGCTTTTTACTAAATTCTGAAATTGGGAAATTTGAGTCTTCTCATGTTGTTGTGATGTTTCAAGAACATTTTGACTATTGGGGATCCGTTGTAATTTCCTACCAATTTTAGGATAAGTTCATCCTTTCTGGTAGGGGAGGGATTGGAATTTCATATCCTTGCATTTACAGTAATCTCAAGATTGATTTGGAGAATACTGCCATTTTAGCAATATTAAGCCTTCTACAATCATAAAAACCATCCATCTATCTACCTACCTCTATCATCTGTTGACATATGTGTACTCCTAATGACTAATTTCTTCCTGTAATATTTTCTAGCTTTTAGTATGCAAGTTTATTCCTTAAGCACTTTAACTTTTATGAGGACACTTTCAATGCAATTATTTTCTTTTTTTAAAAGAGTTTTTATTTCATTAGTACATGGTTGTTGAACAAAATGATTACATTCCCCAAGGGGAGTTTGTTCATGGACAGTATACATCCCCTTTTCCACTTCTCCCCCACCATCTCCTGTTCTACTTCCCTTGTGCAAAAGAAGTCTCCCTTTTTCCTATTACTTGCCTTTAAGCTTGCTCTTTATTTATATTTTGGGTTTCTCAGATAAAAGAAACTATGTGATATTTAAGCTTACATGTCTGATTTATTTCACTTAATATTATGATCTCAGGGTGCATCCATTTTCCTACAGATGACTTAAATTTATCCTTCTTTATGGCAGAGTAGTACTCCATTGTATGTTAATACATTTTCTTTATCCATTTTCTATTGATGGGCGTATAGGCCACTTTCAAGATTTAGCTTTTATGTGTTCTGCTTCTATGAACATAGGTATGCCAGACATGGTAGCACATGTCTATAATCTCAGCACTTGAGAGGCTGAGGCAGGAGGATTGCCATAAGTTCAAGGCCAGCCTGGGCTACACAGTGAGACCTTGTGTTGATACACTGAAGAAAAATAAAACATAGGTATGCATGTATCAGTGCCATATGATGTCTTTAACACTTTCAAGAAGCTGTCTAGAAGAAAAATAGCTGGGTCAAATGGGATTTCTATTTTTAGTTTCTTGAGAATAGCATATTGATTTCCGTAGTAGTTGTACTAGATTACTTTTCCACTAATGATGTAGAAGGGTCCCTTTTCTCTTGCATTCTTACCACCATTTGTTATTGTTTAATTTCTTGAACATAGCCATTCTTTCTGGAGTAAGATGGAATTTCAGTATTGTTTAATTTGTATTTATCTAATGGCCAGAGTTGTTCAATGCTGTTTCATTTACTTATTGGTCATTTGCACTTCTTTTCCTGAGAAATGTCTGTTCATCTCAGTTGCCCATGGTTTGATTAGGTCTTTTCTAATTATTTTTCAGTTCTTTTTATATTCTAGATATCTGTCCTTGGCCTGAAGAAAAGCTGGCAATTTTTTTTCCATTTTGTACATTGTCTCTTCACTCTGTTGGTTATTTCCTTTGCTGTGCAGAAGCTCTTTAATTTGATATGATCATATTTGTTGATTCTTGATATTATTTCTTTGGGGTTCTTTTCAGAAGGTTCTTGCCTACTTCTATGGCTTTTAACTATTTTATCTTCTAGCAGATTAAGCATTTCTGTTTTAAAATTTAGATCTTTGATCTATTTTGAATTTAGGTTAGGACATGGTGAGAGATAGGCATCTAGATTCCTTCTCCTGCATGTAGATGGCCAGTTTCCCCAGCACTGTTAAAGAAGCTGTCTTTCCTGCAGTGTATGTTACTGGTCCCCTTTCCAAGGATCAGATGGGTGAATGTGCGTAAGGTCATTTCTGCAACCTCTATTCTGTTCCAGTGATCCACATGTTTGTGCCAGTATGGTGGTGTATTTATCACTGCCACATTGTAACATATTTTGAAGTTTGGGGTTGTCTTTTTGCCTAGGATTGTTTTGGTTTATCTGAGTCTCTTGTGGTTCCAAATAATTTGGGGGTTGTTTTCTCTAGGTTTGTGGTGAATACTGATGGTTTTTTGATTGAGATTATACTGAATCTGTATATCAGTTTGCATTGCAATGCCCAGTTGCAGAATGATCAGTGATCACTCTGGCTCTATTGGTTCTGCCTATCTAGGAACAGGGGCTATCTTTCCATTTTCTAACTTACTTCCTTCCTTCCCTCCCTCCTTTCTCTTTTCTCTTTCTTTCCCTCCTTCTCGTTTTCGTGGCATTGGGGATTGAACACAAGACCTTCACATTGAGCTTATCCCCAGTCCCTTTTTCTTTATTTTGTTACACAGGCTTGCCAAATTGCTAAGTTGCTTAGGCTCACCTCTAACTTGTATTTTTCTTGCCTCAGCTTTCTAGAGTTCTACGATTATAGACATGTTCTGTTAAATCTAGCTCATGTGTTAATTTTTCTATATGGTATGAGTTGTTATGAAAGACATTTGTGCATGTGGAAATCCATTTGTTCCAGAAGCATTTATTGAAAAGACCCTTATTCTATATTAAATATTCATAGATTCTTTGTAAAAAATCAGGTAGTCATTCTAGTTGGTTTTTTTTCCAGACTTTTAAGGGTAATTAGCATCTCTGGCATTTCTATATAAATTTTAGAGTCTTGTCTATTTCTATCAAAAAGCATTTTGTATTTTATAGGCCTTGCATTCTGACCATTGACCAGTGAGGAGTATTGACATCCTAACAATGGTTAAGTATTATAGTTAATGAAAAAAGGGATGGTTTTGTATATTTAGGTATTCTTTAATTGATTTAGAAATTATTTGTTAGCTTTAATTAATTAATTAATTTTGTACCAGAGATTGAACTTACAACCTTGCACTTGAGAGGCAGTAGCTTATGCTGCTAAGCTAAATCCCCAGCCCCCATTTGTGAGTTTTAAACATACAAATCTTTTTACTTCATTGGTTAAATTTATTTCCAAGTATTTTTTTCTATTTTGATGCTGTTTTATATGCAATTACTTTCTTTATTTTTGTTTCAAGTTGTACAATGCTCGTATATAGAAATACGATAGTATATTAAAATATTTGCCATACATGGTAGTGTACACCTAAAATCACAACACTCTGGGAGCTGAGGCATAAAGATTACAAGATGAGCCCAGTTTGGGCAATTTAGTAATTTCTAAGACACTGCCTCAAAAAGTAAAAGAAAAAAGTGTTGGGGATGTAGCTTAGGGCAAAGGTCCTGGATTCAATGCCCAGTAATACACACACACACATACACACGCACACAATGCTTTTAAAATATATAATACATAGAAACACAATCACACATTTAAAGTATAACACTTAATGATATTTTCTTTTTTGTGACAGTGTTCTACGTTACTGAGGCTGGTCTTTAACTGTACAGTTCAACTGAACCTCCTGCCTCAGCCTCCTGAATGCTGGGACTACAGATGTGTGCTACATCATCTGGCTCTAGTGGTACTAAAGTCACAGTTATGTGCAACTGTAAACAGAGATGGTGATTATAGCACAATTTCAAAACCTCAGAAAGAACTCCTTTACATTTTGGCTATTATCTGTTTGCCTTTTCCATTGATATGTCTTAATGAATATGAATATATATATTTTTTAGGTTTGCCTAATCTTGACATTTCATGAAATACAAGTTTACAATATGTATCTTTTGCTTTTTTTTACAGTTAACATAAAGGATTTAAGTCTTTTTCCATGTGATAGCATATAGCCTTTTTATGGCTATATAATATTCCAAAGCATAGATGTATTTCTGTTTATGCTCATCAGCTGAAGAATACTTGGGTTGATTGTACTTTGGACTATTATTAATAATGCTACAATAAACATTGGTATACAAGTCATATGCGAGTATATCTTTTAAATTCTTTGTATGTATACCTAAGAATAGAATTGCTAGATCAAATCTTTACTATAGTTTAACTTTGTGAGCTATTGCTAAATCTGTTTTTATGATGGCCATGTATTTTTATGTTCCTTCTAACTAAGATAAATGTTGAATTTCTCCATATTTTTGCCAAATACTTAAAAATTATAACTAACCTATTGAGTGTGCTATCTCATCATGGTTTTTAATGTGTATTTCCCTGTGTGCTACTTCATCATAGTTTTGATGTGTATTTCCCTGTATTAGTACATTTTCTGTTAGTATTATGAAATACCTGAGCTTAAGTACTTCCTAAAGAAAAAAAAAGTTTATTTTTCTCACAGTTTTGGAAGTTCAAGAGCATGCATTAGGATCAGCTAGCTCTGGTGAAAGCCTCATGGTGGATGGCATCATGGTGGGAGCATAAACAAGAGAGATCATATGGCAAAACAGGTAGCCTGAGTGGCCAGAGAGAGTACACATTTGTTTCAAAATTTTATTTTAAAGAAGGTAAAACTAAACATAATAAAACAGAACAAAGCAGATCAGAAGAAAACAATGTGACACAGATTTCAAAGCAAGACAACAGGAGATCATCACTGTCTATCATACTGTCTCTTGTTTTCTTCTAAATAGTTGTCCATATCTTCACATACAATGAATTCATACAAAACAAAATAGTATTAAACTGATCAGAACAGGATGATGAAGGCATTTTAGGCCTTCAAAACCAGACAATAGGGAAATCAACAATGGCTGCCATAATGTCTCTTGTTCTCTTCAAAATAGCTGTCCATACCTTCATGTATGTTGAAATTAAACAATACGAAACAGATGAGTACACACTTTTATAACAAATCTCTTAAGAACATAGCGTGAAAAAAGGAAGGGGCAATCTTCCCTTTCTCCCCAGCTCCTGGCTCCTGGCTCACAAGAAAAAAAGAATGAATCTACAGAAGCACAGTGAAAGCAGGGGACTCTGGAGACCTTCAGGGACAAAGCAGCTGTGGAATGGATTGGTGCATGCTCTCTGCTGCAACAGCTGGTGTGTGACTCCAACCCAAGCATCCACTGTATCCCCTGGAGAAATGGTCAGACACCATTCCAGACAGGGGCTGAGTGAACCTGAGACTCAGCAACCACAGATTGGCTTCAATTCAGGACTCCCACTGTTATGCTACCAGAGTGACTGTGTGAGAGACAGCTCCTGGAGACAACTGTGGCCAGGGAGTTGTGGTCAGGCCTACAAGAAACCACCTGAGGGGTTTAAGCTAAAGGACACAGGGTCTGCCTGCATGGCCAGAGGCCATGCTCAGCCTGAATTGTGGTGAATTTGAAAGTCACAAAATTGGCACCCTGAATCCTACTGCCTGCTGCTGACTGTATACAGCATGGATCTGGGACCTGATGTCCTTTATTTACTAACTAGGAAGGGAGAACACATCTTGGATTGGACACTGCTGCAAACATACAGATTCTGGAAGAAACCCAAATGTTTGAAATTCCAGAGAAATTTCTTTATGTTTTTAAGTTTTGAATATTTATTTGAGTGGTGCATTCTTTTTAATTTTTTTTGTTTTATTTTTGCTTTGTTCTTTTTTTCTTTCTTTCCCCTTTTTCTTCTTTATCAATTTCCTTATGTTTTAGAAATCTTTTTTTTTTTTTGGTCTTCCCTTAATTTTCATCTGTTTTTCTTCTTCCTTTTAAATTTTTC
>PVJX010030939.1:0-21628 GCA_004027295.1 Dolichotis patagonum
AACTGCCATCACCGATGATAATATGCTGTATTTTGGAAGAGCAAGTTGAAACCTTTGTGGAAAGAGCATTTACCATTTTACATACCATTCATGAGTCATAGAATAAGGCCAAATTATCAACATTAGCATCAATTTAGAAGAGGTTGATTATAACCTTTGGAGTTGATTCTGATAGTTTCAAGATCAAAGGAGAAACTCACTCTAGATGTAGTGGAAATAGAAAATTTTAATTACTAGTTGAATATGAAGGTTTGACTTAATTGCTAAACTAATCTTATAAAGTTTTAATAGCCAAAAATTAATTATATGAATGAAAACATAAAAAGCTTTTTTGAGGTGAAATCTATTCTTGTGAGCATACTGTAGACATTGTGGAAATGAAAACAAAATATTTGAAGGATTACATAAACTGAATGAGTCAACAACAGATTTGAGAGGATAAAATTTAGCTTTCAAAGAAGTTCTAACACGGGTAAAATGCCAGAAAACAACATATCAGGATACAAAGAAATCTTTCATGAAAAGACAGAGTCAACCAATGTAATATTTATTTTTTTCATTATTTTCAGAAATTACTACAGCCATCTCGACCTTGAGCAAACATCATGCTTATCAAGTAGCAAGGCTAAAATATTTAGGAAAGATATTTCCACATCAAAAAATTCTGACTCATTTAAGAATGATGTTATTCTGAGCATGTTTTAAAAACAAGAAATTTTTAATTAAAACATGCATTTGTTTTTGATATAATGCAATTACACAAATGATATGCTGTAGTACTGCATAAACATAACACTTTTATGTACTAGCAAAATAAAAAAAATTGTAAACTATTTTATTGCAACTTTGGCTTTACTGAAATAATCTGGAACTAAACCCAGGATGTGTCTAAAGTAAGTCTGTATTATATATTGCTCAAAGCATTTTATTTTGAAATATGCACTGGATTTTTAATACTCTGAGCTAATGTAGAATAAGTTCTAAAAATTAAATTCCCAAGGTCACTGAATTTATTAGTAGAGCTGAGATTTGAATCCAAGCAGTCAGATTCAGAATTTTTTTATTACAATCATTACACAAAGGTACTGAAAAGAGCAGTGCTAATAAAACACATTTGTATATATTTATATAATGTGAGAATGGGACCAGGAGGATGAAGATCCTCTGATGTATATTGAGTGTAAAAGATCATGTGAGGGAAGTAATGGTTTCTGCTGGAAGATGGACATGTCTCTCTGGAGAAAACTAATTGCTAACTTGAAAAATGATATTGATGAATATTGGGCAAAGCTATAGCTCTTAAGAGCTTACACCAGGCTACAATTTTTGTAAGAAAAAAAAAACAAAAGCAGATTTCATAAAAAGTATCAACATCAAAATATCATGCAAAATATAAAGAATTATGTATCAATATAAAATCTAGACTTATTTGAGGCAACATAATTTCACATGATACCACCTATAAATGTACTTGTGGTGCTTTCTTGTGGAAGTAGCAATAGCTTTACTTGGGATTTGTTAGAAATGTAGATTCTCAGGTCCACTGCAGACTTAGAGAATTACAGTCTCTAGGGGACTAAAAAAAGGAATGTGTGATTTTACAAGCTTTCCAAGTGACTCTTTGAAATGTTATACAAAAGTAGTGCTTTGAAACAAAGTTAAGTCTTTCTCAAATAAGAATTTTATATATTCCTCTGGGGTGAAAAACAGAAGCTGCCATATATGAAAGTTCTTGAAAAATAGTGAAAAGGAGAATTTCCCTATAAACCTTTAAAATATCTAAACACTCACATACTCAACCAGATGTACAACTAAAATTGGATATAAGAGTTTCAAAGAGAAATGTTCATAATAAATATCAGACATTAAAATAGATCTTATGAAATCTCAAGGTACCTCTAAAATATCACACTTGATATTTTACATATTTCAAATTGTTAATTATTAAGATATTTTTGATAAAATTATGACAGAGAATTCCTAAAATTCAATAATATAATATGGATAATAACTAATTAACTTCAAATTTGTTATGTTTTATATAGATGCTGCAGTATAAAGACCTGAGAAAGACAAGGGTTGTTTAAAGGAAAGTACAATATTTCACTAAATTAAATTAATTTGTACTTAAAATAAAATTTATACTTAAAACAAATTAAACAGTGAGCTTCTTTAATCTTATCATATATAAGAAAATATGTGTCATTTTAGTAAAGTTTTCCCCAACACATAAATTTGTTTTGAGCAAAATGTGTGATCCTTGCAGTGTTGATATTGACAGCTAAGGTATGCATGTGACAGTGAAAATTATGTCAAAAATACTAAATTGGGCATTTGATCAAATCAGGTGGATTCTTGAAGTCATCAATTTTCAGGTGCATTAAAGAATGAAGGAAATGTCTCAGTGATAAAATAGCAGAACTTTTACAAAATTTTGTGCCTATTAACAACCTTTCTCTCTGTTCAAGTACAATATATATGAAATACATTAGCTTAATATAAAATGATTTTTAATGAAGGTGATTTCACTGAAAATTCAAATCTAAATCAAAATGACAGTCATTACAGTGTTATATAATGAGATGCTATTAGCAAGCTTAAACTTACTACAAATATTTTAGCTCTCAAAATGATCAGCTTAATTGTAAAATAAGTCACAACTTTGAAAGATAGTCTTTGGAACTGTCAAAATCATATACCTTTAAACGTTGACCTGACAATAATTAAGGATAATAAATTTTCCCACCATAAATTTTGCCACATTAAGTTTCAACAAAGTTATATTTATAGTATACCACAAACATTGCATGGAAGAAAGATACATATCTTCAGTTGTGGATGCTTCTGGATTATAAATCAATTAATTTTGTATTTAACCTATTATCTTTCATAACAAATATTTTCCACATTAAGTGAAAACTTTTATTAAAATCATTTTGGTAGTATTTCATAATATGAAGTACAAACTATCATATTCTTTGCTCATAAATAAAAGATAACAAAATAATTTTGAGTGAATACTCTAAAATCATAAGCCAAATATTTCTTAATTTTATGTGTGAAATATTTTATCAAATGAAATATATACCAGGTCATTTTATAGTTTTGAATTATTCAGTGATGTTTATCTAAAAGTTATACTTTCCCATTTGTCAGTTTAAAATTATTGAGTCTGTCTTAATGGTTGAACATTCTTTTTATTTCTTTTAAGGAGAATATGAAAAAATAAATGTGAAAATGTATGTATATATAATTTACTTTACAAAATATAAATATTGATTTATAAACATTAAAACATATGGCCAAGCAGATGTTACACTGTCCTCAGAATGTGGCATCTTCGATGAATTGCAAACCTATGAATAAGCTCCCTCAGCAGTAGTTTCATGTCATTCTTGTCAAGCACATCTATATAATTCAGTGGGAAATTGATTAAGAGAACAGTAATTTTACACATTCTAACATTTAAGTGTTGCATTGATTCATTCATATCTTCTGTTTGCAATAGGCAATTTATAACACCAGATTTACAAATTTTCTGAAGATCTGTCACTTATCCACAAGTTCTTGTGTCTGTCTGTGCTCTAAAAGCTCAAGTAGCCATTTAATTCTATCGATATATATGTTGGATACAAATAGGTGAAATAGGTGGACATACGGGAGAAGGGAAGAACTGTGGAGTGTAACTTATTTGGAGTCACCTAAGAACATCAACCATTCAGCTCACTATAAGTACTCACTGAAGCGCAACGTCTGACAATATGGGACGGTCACCCACTGCTGAGAATCAACAAAAGAAGCCATGTCAGAACTCACTAGTGCTGCTGGCAAATCATTCAGATTGTCATACTCCGTTCCCTTCAGGGAATGCCTGTTAAGCTGGCACTTCCTTGTTGTCACTTGCAAATTACAATTTTTAATAGAAATTTATCTGATGCCATGCCTTTAAGGCAGTGAAATAGGGAGAAGAGAAAGTAGAAATAGCTAATATAAAAATAAATAACTTTTCAGAAAGATAGAAATAATTATATGAGAGGTAAATATTGCAAAATCATTATAAGAAAATTGTGTGGATCTCCAGAATGTGTTCATTGTAAAAGCTCACTAAATTTGAAGCTATTGTGGTAAAGAAGATGGAGATCCATGCATCATATTATAATTTTTTGAACCTTAGGTGTGAAGGGTAAATCATTCAAACTTTAAAGTAAAAAGTAAAGATTATCAACCAAGTAAAAGATGTTATGACATTTCCATCTGCAATATTAAACTGGAATGAAGAGAATAGCATCAAGATTCAGATATAAGGTAACATCTTAAAAAACACAAGTAGCCAAGACTACCTGTCAAAAGAAATAAATATGTCCAGTGATACATAAAATTTCAGATCTTATGTCAACCAATAACTGATCTTAGATAAATATTTTGAAATGATTTGTAAATCAACAAATGGAGCTAGAAAGGAGACTTCAAATGTGAATGTGATGGAGAGAAAAACATGGTGAGAAATGAATCTTGACATATGCACCTGTATGTTTCTGTCTCCACAACTGTAAGACAGATGCATATAGATCAATGTAAGACACAATAAAAATATACATATGGATATACAAAAATAAAGTTACAATAATCATATATCTTTCAGTATCTAGGAAATGAGGGAAAAAGAGTTTGGAAAACATTCTTAGTTGAGGTATAGTTGAAAAGAAATATAGAAAGTAAACAACATCTCCAAATACAGTGGGAGATTTTGGACAGTGTACTGAATGAAGTAAACTATTTGAAAAGATGAAATTGTTCTTTCATGTTCACAAGTAATCGTTTCGTCACTTGCATTTTGTATGGCTTGTATCTAGATGTCCTCCCAAAGCCATATTCACTTACCGGTGGGACTTTCTGGAACAGGATGGACACAGGGTGTGTGATACTGGGCCTAAGGTCATATGGAACTGAATTAGTCTGCTGTCTAAAGTTATTATAGCTAGGAGTGGCAACACCCAAAATGTTGGTATCCTGGATATGACAAGAGGAAAGACAGAGTGGTGGTTGTCCAATTGCTGTTCATTCTCTTCTGCCTGATACACCATAAACTGTTTCTCCTTTGCGACATACCTATGCTGTTCCACCCTGCCTTCCATCAGACAACTCTGGACAGATACTGAAATAAACTATCCACATTTAACAGTAAGTGTCAGGGGCTTTGTCTCAGCAATGAGAAAAGTAACCGAGACAGCATCTGCCCAAGTTCCCAGAGAAATTTTTCAAGATACAAGGTAGAATGAGTTAAAGGAGCTGAATAATTACAGGAAAAGGTACCTATTGTTTCAGTTACTATACTTACAACCATGTTAATTTAGTTCAAATAAAAGTATGTGATGCAGTTAAGAGGAAAGCACTTACTAGGGCTATTTTTCTCTAGTCTTAATTGATTCTAGAGGTATAGGTATGCGATACACATGTTTTGGGATTCTGCAAAACTAAACTGCGAGGGAAAAAATTAGACAAGAAAGCTGAATTGTATGCACGAAAGAGATAATAATGAATTGACTGCAAAACAGATGTTTGCAAAAAAAAAGGTGGCGAGATTACTTAAATTCTGATAAAAGGCAAGTATAAGGAGAATTGAAACGATGACAGAAATACACTCAGCAAACAGAATATGGCCATCAGAGAGAGGAGCATTTGAGGATGAGATTGCTTGATTTTGCTCTTGTCATAAATTTTGAGGAGAACCACAGAAGGTACAGACAGAAGTGAATTCAAAATGTTTGAGGAAAAGCGGTTTGATAAAACGAAAGCAGATTACAAGGTTTATTGTTGTGGATATTTCTGTAACTAGAAAAAAAATGCACCTTTATTTAGCAGCTAAGTACAGTCATGTGTAACCTGTGGCCTGCAGATGTCATGTAACAGTAGATGGTAATATAGCCTCAAAGATCATAAGTTTTAGGTTATTATGTGAAAATAGTATTGTTTTTCATGACCCAATGGCACAGTGCTCCAGCAAGAACTATGTATGCAACAACAAAAGGCAAGGAATGTAGGGATGTATGTAGCTCACTGCTAAATTTGTATCCCCCAGCTGCCATATATGGTCAGTGATATCACAAAGCATACGTACTACACAATGCAAGTGACTGAACAACTTAGTGAGCAAAATACTAAAAGCTCTGATAGTATTTAAATGTACCCGCATGTATGTGTGTGCATGCAAACTTAAGTATTTGTTGTTATAAATTATAAAACAGACAAGTCAGTTTTTAAACTAATCATTGTCTCAGGCTTGCATTATTTCATAAAATGATTTTGTAAGTTCAGATTCTTTTACTCAGAATTGTGTCATAGTTATTTAAGCATTACTAATTCAAGTAAAAGAAGTATTTGCTTATTTATTAGTTTTTTTCTAATATCTAATTGTAAAATAGACCTCCCCAAAGAATAATTTCAGATAAAAGTTTTCAGTTAAAAAGTGGAAAATGACTGTTTTGTTGAGAAAAAGTCAATGTACTTAATTTGTGGAGAAAATGTCAGTAAGTAAGTTTAAAGGATATTATATTTAAAATTGTTTAGCCAAATCTGACACACAGCAAGAAATGTTTCAAATAGCAAAAATACTGAAAAAACATGTCCATCTTCTCAACTTTTTAAAAAAAATCAACCTCCAGCTGGATCTGCTATAAAAGTTAGGTAAATGGTAGCAAATATTATTACAAAATAATCAAAACCTTTACAGATAGTGAGTTCATGAACAAATGTATGGAAGGGGTTACAGATATAATTTGTCCCGATAAAAAATGAATTTTTCCCAAATCCATCTTTTTTCATCACACTATATAGAGACAAATGAAGAAATAGGGAAATGTATCACAGAAGACTTCAAGAGTAAATGTAATATTAATTTCAGTTTTGTGTTTGGTCATAGAGAAAATACTGTGAATATAGATACAGCTCTATTGGCCATTTTTTTAGACTATTCATAATGAGAACAATGTTACTGAAGAAATGAATTGTTTGGTGTCTTGAAAGGTACAAGTAGATCTTTTGATTCACAGGAAGTACTGAAAACTTATTAAAGTAGTATTCTTTAACATTCGACATTCATCAACTATTGTGTAACTATTGGTGGTGCCACAGAGATGGTTGATAAAAATTAAATTTATAAAATTAATAGATGATGATCCATTTCACATGAGCAACTCACATTTAATGAATGATAATGTCGTAGATCAAGAAAAGGCCAGCTTTAAAATTAGATAGTATTATATAGATAATAATTAAAACTATGAATTCCATAAAGTCTAGTTGGTGCATCAGAGGTCCCTTAAGAGCATGAATCATGATTCTCTATTTATAATTTACTTTTCTGAAGTAAGGTGTATAATCAGAGTAAAATACTAACACAATTTTATGACTTGTGAGTGAAATCAATTCTTATGGAATCAAAAGAAAATTTGATGTAGAAATTGAAAATGATAAATAACTTACAGATTTAGTATTTTTGCTAAATTACAATGTTAATTTTAAATGGACTAAAATTATCTTTAAACGTTAAAGTTAACTGGCCAGTCTATATGTTAAGCCATAATATCATTTGAAATGAAACTTTATACAAGACCAAGTTAGTTTGACAAATATTTTTATGTATCTCTATGTTTTCTAAGCATTGTCTTATGAATACCAAATAGTATGCATTCTTGCTTTTTTGTTCTGATAAGATATCTGAGAATATATTTCCAAGGTTTTAAATTTAAATTTTAGTATATTTACAAGTCCATTTGCAGCTGATATATATTCCCTTGGAATTTTCTAGTACAGTATAAGTACTTGAAATTAGATATTCCACTCAAACTAAGCTTTGCTCATGGATATTTAATAGACATAAGGCTAATCTTCCCATGGAGAAAAATAATAGTCATGACTAAGTTATGTCATCGTTTTTGAAAGTATGTCCTTTCAAAGATGAAGCACAGGAAGAGTCAAACTAGATAAAAAATTTCTGTAGAGCACCTCGAAAAATATAAATTGCAGCCAATCAGAAGCATGGTACATGTCTACAGTCTCAACATTGAAGGAGGCTGAGGCAGAAAGATCGCAAATTCCAGCTTCACTGAGGAAACAGCAAGACGTTGTCTCAAAATACAAACTAAGTTTTTAAAAGACCTGGGGATGTAGCTCAGTATGATGGTCCTGGATTCAATTCCCTGTACCAACACCAAGAAAAAAAGTCAACTACTTCCATCAGAACATTAACACATTAGTTTCACCAAAACAAAGTCACAAAGCCAAATATCTTATGTATCCTTCATTCTTTTTAAATGACATAATAAAAATAGGAAAAATTTTATCATTTATATGCTTTTAACATAGTACATAATTTATATTTATCCCAAGAATTTTTTTTAACTCATTGCAGCACTAGAAAGCTAAAAATTGGACCCAAATATACTCATTTTGAGAATTGGAAGAAAAGTTGATGGAAAAACTCATTCAGAGGCAAAAATCTTTGGTGGTGATTTACACATGTCGATGGTTCTGATGGTATAGAATTTCATGTTTGCAAACATAAAAATGTTCATTGTTAAACAATGCTCTATGTGACAGGGATCCAGAAAGAAATACAGGCAACTCGACCAGCCCCTGCAGATAGGTTGAAAAGACATGATACTTTTGTGCAGTAGAGAACTACTCATCTATAATGAGAGAAAACCTTGAGGCTTTTATAGGTAAAGGAATACAACTTGAGATAAAGCCCAGGAGTCAGAAGGTCCAGAGCCAGTTAGGGTAAATAGCAGGTTGCCCCCCTCAATCTAAAAACTGAGGCAGTTATTGGGACCCAAAATGTTCAGTGCACCCTGTGGGAGAGAAAGGGGAGTAACTGTCTAAAAAGGAAGGCAGAAGATATTGTTAATAGTGTAACAGGATTTAAAATCTACATTATTCTCACCACTCTGTTTAGATGGACAGCTATCCCAAAAATAGCAGGAAATATTATGGCAATCATCCTTAATTTCCTATTAACTTAATCTGAAGCCCTGTATAAATTACACTGTCTTATTATGACTGATCTTATTTGAATCTGGTTTGTTAGATTGCTATTTTGTATTGACTGATTTTATTCGAATCTGTTATGATTGATAGTATCAAGTCTAAGAGTATGGGTAACTATACTGAAGATGACAAGATTCACTAGGATACCAACTCTGGTTTGATTATTACCTGCTTTTGAAGCATTGTAATGTCTCCAATGTTTTGTTTATGACAATTAATATTGTCATATACTGCTGAGACATCATATAACCATTGTAGATCAACCTCATATTGCAATTTTATATGACTTTTTCATTTCATGTTTTTCTGGGAATTTGTTTTGTTTTGTCTTGCTTTGTTTTGTTTTCCCCTCTAATACATAAAGGATAGATATACATGTAGAGACTCATGCGCGCTAGTACTTATAAAGAGTTTATGAGAATCAATTATATAATGAATGATGAAAAGAACAACTACTTTGAAGATAAAGAGATGCTACAGTACCCAGTGCTGATTTCATAGCATCATGATATGAAATCCAGCAATACTATCATTCTTTGTTCAGAGTGATTTTAGCCTGTTTTGTTTAAATTCAACATACACGAAGGTATGGACAGCTATTTTGAAGAGAATAAGAGACACTATGACAGCCATTGTTGGCTTCCCTACTGTCTGATCTTGAAGACCTAAAAAGGGCTTCCTCATCCTGTTCAGATCAGTTCCATACACATTGTTTCGTGTGAATTCTCAGTATGTGAAGATATGGACAACTATTTGAAGAAAACAAGAGACAATATGATAGATAGTGAAAATCTCTGATTGTATTGCCTTGAAATTTATGTGTCTTACATTGCTTTCTTTTGTTCTGTTTTGTTGTTTAATTTTACCCTCATTAAAATAAAAAAAAGAAAAACAAAGTTCACTGATATGCGAAAAATGAACAGCATCAATATACTAATCATACTTCAGCAATATAGCAGTGAAAACTTTATAAAATAATATATGAAATAAAATTGATGGTAGATAAAAATAATAAATAGGTAAAAATTAATAAAATGATATAGTAGAAAGGTTTAGAAATCTATTTTAGACTAATTATAACTAATTTAAAAAGAGTAACACTAAATGTATCAAAAAATTGGTAATCATTGAACATAACTTACAAAACTATTAATTCCTTAATTACCTCATGTAGAATACATATATTTATATTTTATATTGGTAGACCATTCACCAAGATTACTATGTACCTGAACATTTAGAAAACCTTAGGCATTCTACCATCTATCTTTTATATTCACAAGACAATAAAATAGAAAAAAAATTAAAGTAATTGTTAAATAATGCAAAACTTTCTTCAGAACCCTAAAAATAATTATCATACAATCATCAAATGAAAGTGTAAGCTAAAAGTAAAATTGTCCAATGCAAAAATATTTTTCAAAAAAATCTGTTCAGACTAACTGGTCATGATGGTGAGCTCCTGTGATCCCAGCACTCGGGAGGCTGGGTCCTCACTGCTGAAAATTCTAAGTCAGTACACAGTAAGTTCCAGGCCAGCTACACCAAAACTAAAAATCAGAGAACTGGAGCAGATTTTATTTGTCTAAATGTTCTTACTTATGGGAAAATGAAAATCAATTATAATTACTTCATGAAATCTGAAAATAAATATAAAACAGACATATGGAAGTAGATAAAAAACAGATCATCAAAATATAAAGAATAAAAGTATCAAAAAGAAATGAGATTTTTCTAATTTAAACTAATAAAACAAAATTTAAAAATGTGAAAGTTGACCATGTTCAAAAAAACAAGTCTACAAAGAAGTTTGTAGCCTCAATCGTGAAATAACAGTCAATAAAATTAAAAAGAGTAACAATACAACAGTATAAAGTTGGCAAATATTACAAGTTACATTAAAACTTTATCCATGTTGCTTAGTTTGAAGTCTTTTTTGATATTTATGGTTGTAAAATATAAAAATTCTTTAAGAGTCATAATTTAGATTATATTTTCCAAATTAATTTTATGCATGTTTTCCACATAAACATTACAGAGCTTGTTTTCATTAAAAAGAACAATGAACTTATGGATTATCTCAGAAATCAATAAATTAAGCGAATGATTTAAGTTGAAGAGCCTCCTATCAATATTAAGTCTTTCTGTAGACACTGAATATCTCTTGACTCATTATCAGGTGAATAGAGATATTTTTCATTCCTACAGAATAAATACTATTTTATTTCTATTCAATTAAATTTTATTACTATTTTTCAATATTTTAATATTACCAATTTTAAAAATGTAAATAATATGTTCTTTTGAAAAAATTTAATTTTAATTACATGACATTTTTATAATTTTAAATATTAATTTAATTTTAAGTTAGTTCCACACCATATATACATATATATAGTTACATACATACATATAGTTATATATAGAGAGAGATAGATAGATAGATAGATAGATATAGATATAACCAAAAAATGTAGCAATGCTTCACAAAAAATAAAACTTGTATATTTTACATTTTTATCTATGAGGGAGCCTAAAGAATATTGTCGAATTGCAGAAAACCCAGCACACTGCTGGCTTTTAGAAAAAAAACTGAAAATGCAAGTGGGGCTATCTCAGTGGCCATTGCTATCCAAACTGCCGTTCACCTATTAAAATATAGTTGAAAGTTAATGGCCACCACTTTGAACACCTCTTGTAATTATAAAAGCCAAAGGTAATTTTATAAATCTCATGATATCTCAATAAGATTAGTATTAAAATAGTCATACAATATTTATACAATATATTGAAAAAATACATGTATTTGTATCTTCCTATTGTCACCCACTTCTCACTAAAATAAATTTTGTGTTGTGAAAATTAGCACTTTCTCCTTGATTAAATGTGCATGTTCCTTTTGTTTTCAAAACTGGGAAAATCTTGAGTAATACATAAAGCGATATATAACATTGTAGCAATGTATATCCTCTACACAATATAATAAATTTTTATTCATAAATACTGTCAAACTTTTTCAAATTTCATTTTCACTTACATAAGTTGTACGTTCTTTTTATTTTTCTTAGTATTTTATTTTAAAGAATAATATAAAGAATTTTGATACAAGTACTAAAATTAAACTATATCAGTAAAAATACTCTCTTTTGGAAACTGATGATTTTTAGTTTCTGATGCTCTACTAGAAACTGTTCTTCATTTTTTATTTTCTTTCTTATTGAGTGGCCAAAACTGACTAGTGAGGATATTCATGTGTGAAATCTGAAATTATTTATAGTTTGAATAATAAAGAGTATTTATCAAGCTTATTTTGTAGGTATATATACATATCATGTTGCTATTAGAAAAATATGTATATTTTTAGAAGTGGAGAATTTGTAAATATTCAGGCCACAAGAGTGGATTGTGTGAGAAAAGATAAGGTTTTATGTAAACCACATGTAAATGTAACTTCTATTAACTTTGTCAAGGAAGCCCAACCCTAAGATGATCGTTTATAGTGATAACATCAGCCAATGAAGTAAGCAGAAAATATTGTGGAACAGATGAAACACCTGGAACTTCATAGTGAAAAAAGGAGAAGGAAATGAGTGCTCCCATGGTAGATTTTATGTTAAGATAATCATAAAAAAAAACATTTATTTAGATCTCCTCTTTTCAAAACTGCTAACAGAAGATCTGTTCCTTTTAGGACATGCTTCTTTTTAATAGCATTAAAAACTAGGTAGGCTTTCTTATTGTATAGAACCGCTAAAATTGTGCTAGAAAAAATTTCTTCATAAAGGCCTTTATACTCCATCTTCTTTATTACATCATATTGCATGCTGTTGTCTACGTTGTTCTCTACATTTTATGTAATCAGAACTTTTACATTTCCTGGGTATGGAAGTTTAGGACATTAAACATTTCCAGTAGCATTCTGTCCTACGTTAATATTTTTGTATTTTCAGGTCAACACTAGGCTGAGTAACATATTTGGAATTAGAAATCAGGCATTCAGTCTACAGTC
The DNA here is from genome assembly GCA_004027295.1 of Dolichotis patagonum. Lineage (NCBI taxonomy): Eukaryota > Metazoa > Chordata > Mammalia > Rodentia > Caviidae > Dolichotis > Dolichotis patagonum. Next base: position 13,055 of record PVJX010030939.1, read on the forward strand.
ATTTATGTATGCTGAATTTTAGTAGTGAACTGAAGTTCAATATTCAAAAGTTTTTTCTAACTTATTAAACAAATGCATAATATCTGCAAGGAATTAAAAAGTACATAATATTCATTTATAAGTATTTATTTCTATTATTTGTATTATTATTTTATCATTTTAACTTTTTCATTCAATTCAAAGTAGTTTTACTCCAAATATCTTCAATCTTTCTTTTTACTTTAGTGTGTTAATTATTAAAATCCGACTCATACCATTTACTCTTTCCTACTTCGATTTAATTTTTAATAATTTATCTCCAATGAATGTATATTTTGTGGCTCTTGAAAATTTCTTTATAATTGAAATTAAAATTTCACCTGAAACATAGATGTGAGTACATTTTCTTTACTACAGCTGTAGATAATATTTCCTGCAAATACTGCTGTTTCTGTTTTAACTACTATCTAGTCATTTCTAGGAAACTGAGAACTAATGGTGAGAAACATAAAATATAAGGATTGAGCCCAAGACCTTCAAATGATTTATATCCTGATCCCTTTTTAAATATTTTGTTTAAAGGAAGACACCTATTAAGTCACTGATTTGTTAAAGCTGTTTTCAATTTTGTGATCTGCTTGCCTCAGTTACACAGAACATTGCAATTATCCATATGTTTCACAGTGCTCAGCTGTAAAAATATAATTTGTATAGCATATTCATATGCTCTTTCTAGCTTTCAAATTTTAATACCAGTTCTCTCTTATCTTTTTTAGTCTGTGCTTACCAAATGATGGATAATATTTTAATTTTTTGTATGTACTTCTTGGAAAAATATCTAGTATATTTGGAATATGTGTTTTCTTGAGGAAGACCATACTGCTAATTTAAGTCTTTAAATTTTACCTTACACCTGTCTTATCACTTCTTTTTAGCTAAGGTGTATATTGCTTAAGGCTCATGTTTTCGCTTTCCATTTTTTAATGTCAAACAGGAAGACATATCAACACATGGTTGTTCTTGAAATAAACAGAGAAAGTTAATCAATTTAGACAGCAATCATTTTAAATTGGAGTTTTAGTGAAAAGGCTACCAAGCTACAAAAATCACAGTATATATATATATATATATATATATATATATATATACCTATTATTGTACAAACTGCTACTGGAAAAAATATTTTTGGTTACCTAATGTACTTATGAGTTTAGAAAATGTACCTCTTACTACTTAATTATAGTTCTGTCTAAGGCTCCCAGCTAAAAACACTGTCCTGGTAGTGAAAACATAATAAACAAACACTAATCCAAGATGGGCATACTGCCCAGAGAACCAGCTAAGTGAAAATGGGCAAAGAGCTTTAAAAAAGGAAAGCTATGGAAAAAGTAATCTACATATGAAATAACTGTGAATATACACAACAATATTTTCATTTCATTAATTATCAGAAAGCATATGCACACATTTGGCTTCAGTAATTATTTGTTTAAAAGATATTTTGCCATTTCCTCAGTTTATATACTTTTCTTAAAACTGAATGAAAAGATTTAAAATATCATAAATCTGGGGATATAAAAGAATAATTTTACAAGAGCAACAATTTCTGCTGACATTTTATTAAACCACAGCTTTACAGAGAACCACAGATAGCACTATTAGCAATCAGGAGCAAAAAATATCAGCAAAAAATGTAATTTCCCTCCAGAGTCTTAAGGTATCAAGACAATCTTGTGGTTGCATTTCTTGCCTCACACACTTTGAGCGATAGTAGCCTTCAGATCAGTTGAATATCTTCCTGGAACCTTTGAGAACAAAGGTTAATCTGAAATGTAATATAGAAGGGGAAATTACAAGAAAAAAATCATGAAGCTACTCTTATTCATCCTAGAAAGGCTGGGATATGTTCATATGAAAAAACAATCTTAAACTTAGGTACACTGTGTAAATTATGACAAAACTGATGTAGTTCATGAAAGCTTTTTAAAATAACAATTGATTTCAAATTTTAATGTGTTTTACAATACACAAAAATCTACAAAAGTAAGAGAAAACAAGAAAGAATAAAAAATAAATAGCAAGGAGAGTTAAAGGGCAATGGAAAAAAAGAAAACACAAAACAAGGACAAAAGAAAGAATAGATAAATTTAAATTTTTTTTTAAAGATTCTATTAGCAATCTTTAGTATATAGCACCAAGCTATAATAAAGGAAAGAAATTAGGAAAAGGATACATGGTCAAGAATATTTCCCATAATTTCACTTCTAGCCAGTGGAAAAAGGGGAAAACTTGATATATGAAGCTGCATTTCTAAGAAAAAGATAATTCAAGTGATGTAAAAAATTTTCTCCATATATTATAATTAAAGCTGCTGAAATGTTTTCTACAATGAAAGAAATTGGTATAGTTTATTACAGTGTAGTAGAACCTTACATCTTGAAGCTTAAAAAAAATCTAAAAGCTATAAAGTCATAAAAATAATTTTAAATATATCCTATTTTCCTTTCATTGTCATAAAATAACTTTAACTTTTCGTCATATTTTCTCTAAAACAAAGCAGATTGCATTATGTCTTAATCCTCAGGAATGAGAATGAGTAGAATTTCCAGAAATACAAGAATGCCAATCAAATTGCCAGATTGTTTTAGTGATGCTGCAAACATCTCTGATGAAAGTAGTAAAAGATGCCAGAATTTCTCTTCATGTTTAGAACATCATCAACTTCTACTCCATCAGTGATACTTACAGGCAAGCTTGCTCTAAAATTATGTGTCCATTCTCCTATGCAAGCATACATGAATGTGTCTATAATATGCAGAATTTGAGACAATATTTCTTGATTTTCTGCAAATATTGGGAAAAAACAACAGTCTTATATTAAATGACCATTATATTAGATAATGACTTGACATTTTGTTTGACATGAACTCATTAATAAATGAAAAACTAGGTTTAAGCAAATTTTAATTTTTGAACTTTTTAGTAAAGTGAAATAATATTTTGCATCAAATGAGTAAATTATTTAAGTATTTTAGTCTTTTCATCATTTAAAGATTTTTATCTACATAATGTTAATTATAACTTTTATGTTTTAAAAATATTTTATCTTTGGAATGTAATAAACATTAAATGAATTAATGATCAATTCTAATTAGAGAATATCTTGTGTACATTTTCTCTGATAAAGTAACTGTGTCACCAGGCTTATTAATTCATTTACATTCATTCATTTATTTAGTCATTTAAGTTTTTGATAAAGGAGTTTCCTAGGTTCACCAGGCTGGGTTCCAATTTTAATCCTGCAGCCTAAACCTCCCAACAACTTGTACTACAGTTGTGAGCTCTCATGCTTGGATGCTGATATTTTTTCAAAACTCTTCACTTAAAAGTAATGTATTGAATTTAGATATAGGAAATTTATTCTTTGCCAAACTGGACTCTTTCTAAAATAGATTTTTAAATGTTTTTCCCTAAAGTAAGAACATCGAGTCCACTGGATTACTACAGGGTTAAAATATTGGACTTGGTTGTGGATGGATACCAAAATCTTAATTGCTAGGTTCAAATCTCAGCATTAATATATACTATGCATGAACATTTAAGCACATTATTATGCAGGTTGAACCTCAATATCTTCCTTTGTGAAATGAAAATAATAATTTGTGTCTTATAAATTATTATAAATATTTTTTGCCTAACTATACTTTATTTATTTCTTTTTATTAATTTGAAAGAGAGTAAAATGAAAGGGGGCAGTACAGAGCAGATCAGAACAGGACAACATAGGCAACACAGTACTTTACATTAAGACAAATGGACATCAACAGTAGCTAACACCATATCTCTTAATCTGCTATAGTTGAGCATAGTTTCAAATACAATAATATCAAACATAACACAATAGTATAAAGCCTTGCATAGAGTGAAAGAATTATAGGGCTTTCTGAAGCAAATAACAGACAATGATCAATGGGTACTGTAATATCTCATTTACAATAAAACAAAATTTAGTTTGAAATATCATGCATATTCAAATTCCAATAAGACACAACGTGATAGATAGAACCAATGGTAGTAGAACAAAAAAAGCATGGTAGGACTTCTGAGAAGGATGATATTAAATCAGCAATAGCTGTCATAATGTTTTCTTCAAAACAGCTGTTCATATCATCATATATGATATAGTCAAACAAAACAGGATAAAAGCATTCCAACTGATGATTGAAAACTTTGAAAGACTTCAAAGCTATGGGATGGGGACTCATGCTTACCATAAAGTCTTATATACTCTTATCAAATCTCATACTAGGGAGACTATATGGTATTTACCATTGTGAGTTTGGTTTATTTCGCTTAAGAGTATGGTCTCAAGTCGTGTCCATTTATTTATAAATATCTCGATGTGATCATTCTTTATAGCTGAGTAGTACTTCATGGTATAAAAATGCCACAACTTTTTTATCCATTCCTCAGTTGATGGGCACTTAGGTTGCTTCCAAGATCTGGCTATTACAAATTGTGCTGCTATAAACATGGGTGCACATATATCACTGGGGTATGATGTTTTCAGTTTTTCTGGGAATATGCCTAGAAGCGGAATAGCTGGGTAAAATGGGACCTCCAAACCCTGCTTTTTGAGGAATCTCCAGACTGACCTCCACAGTGGTTGCACCAGTCGACCCTCCCACCAACAGTGTAGAAGAGTTCCTTTTTTCCCACAGACTCTCCAACACTTGTTGTTGGTAGTGATTTCTATCTTGGCCATTCTTTCTGGAGTGAGAGGAATCTCAGTGTGGTTTTAAATTGCATTTCTCTCATGACTAATGATGATGAACATTTTTTCATGTATTTATTTGCCATTCATATTTCTTCATCTGAGAACTGTGTATTCATTTCAGATGCCCATTTTTGGATTGGGTCTTTGAATTTCGAGAGTCTGATTTTTTTTTAATTCTTTATAAGTTCTAGACAGAAGTCCTTTATCTGAGGCGCTGTCCATGAAGATTTTTTCCCAATTTGTGGGTTTTCTTTTCACTTTGCTGGAAACCTCTTTTGACATGCAGAAACTCTTTAATAAGATGGGGTCCCAGTTATTGATTCTGGGCAGTATTTACCATGTACTTTGGTTCTTGTTCATGAATACTCTTACTACCCCTATATCTTTGAGGTTTTTACCTACTTTGTCTTCCAGCAGTTTTAGTGTTTCTGTTTTAATATTTAGATCTTTAATCCATTTAGATTTTAGTTTAATGTATGGTGATAGACATGGGTCTAGTTTTAGTCTTCTGCATAAGGACAGCCAATTTTTCCAGCACCATTTGTTAAAGAGACTGTCATTCTTCCAGCGAGCATGTTTGGCCCCTTTATCAAATATAAGGTGGTTGAGTGAGTTTGTGGTTGTGGTTGTATCTTCCAATCTACTCCTCTGATCCTCCGGTCTGTTTCTATTCCAGTACCATGCTGACTTTATCACTGTAGCTTTGCAGTATACTTTCAAATCAGGGATTGTGATGCCTCCTGCCTTGCCTTTGTTGCTTAGAATTGCCTTTGCTATTCTAGGTCTCTTCTGGTTCCAGATGAATTTTAGGAATGATTTCTCTAGATCTATGAGTGGTATTTTGTAGTGGTATTTTGATTGGGATTGCATTGAATCTGTATAGTAATTTTGGGAGAATGGCCATTTTCACAATATTTGTTCTTCCTATCCATGAACTGGGGATGTCTTTCCATTTTCTGAGGTCCTCTTCAATTTCCTTTTTCAGGGTATTGTAATTTTCACTGTATAGCTCTTTTACTTCTTTCGTGAGATTAATTCCTAAGTATTTCATTTTTTTGGATGCTAGGGTAAAGGGTGTAGTTTCTCTTATAGCTCTCTCAGTACTTTTGTTGTTAGTGTACAGAAATGCTATTGATTTTTGTGTATTCACTTTGTATCCAGCTACCTTACTGAATTTGTTAATTATATCTAGGAGTCTTTCAATAGAATTTTGGGGATCTTCTATGTAAAGTATCATGTCATCTGCAAATAACGATAATTTAACTTCCTCTTTTCCTATCTTTACTCCTTTTATTTCTCTTTTCTGTCTTATTGCTCTGGCTAGTATTTCCAGTACTATGTTGAATAGCAGTGGTGATAACGGACTTCCTTGTCTTGTGCCTGATTTTAAGGTAAAGGCTTTCAGTTTTTGACCATTTAATATGATGCTGGCTGTTCCTTTGTCATAGATGGCCTTTAGCATATTGAGATAAAGACCCTCTATTCCAATTCTCTGTAAGGTTCTTATCATGACTGAGTGCTGGACTTTATCAAAAGCTTTTTCTGCATCTTTAGAGATGATAATGTGGTTCTTGCTTTTGGCTCTATTGATATTGTGGATTACATTTATTGTTTTGCGTATGTTGAACCATTCCTCCATTCCTGGGATGAATCCTACTTGGTCATGGTGTATAATCTTCTTGATGATTTGCTGCATCCTGTTTGCCAATATTTTATTGAGAATTTTTGCATCTATGTTCATCAGGGAGATTGGCCTATAGTTCTCTTTTTTAGTTGAGCCTTTCTCTGGTTTTGGTACTAGAGTGATATTTGCTTTTAGGAATGATTTACACAGAATTGCTTCCCTTTCAATTTCACTGAATAGTTTCAGGAGTGTTGGAGTTAACTCTTCTTTGTATTTCATGTAGAATTCTGCAGTGAATCCATCTGGGCCTGGACTCTTATTTGTAGGCAAGGACTTAAATACACTTTCAATTTCAGTAATAGAAATTGGGTTATTCAGCAGTTTTACATCTTCCTGATGCAGCTTTGGTAGTTCATATGTATCTAGGAATTTGTCTATTTCTTCAGTGTTATCAAACCTATGAGAGTAGAGTTTTTCAAAGTAGGTGTTGATGATCTTTTGTATTTCCACTGAGTCTGTAGTAATTTCACCTTTTTCATTTCTTATTGCATGAATTAGAGTTTTCTTTTCCTTTTTTAAATAAGGTTGGCCAGGGGCTTATCAGTTTTATTTATTCTTTAAAAGAACCAAATCTTTGATTCATTGATACTTTGTACTGTTTTCTTAGTCTCTATTGCATTAATTTCTGCTCTAATCTTTATAATTTCCTCCCTTCTTTTGACTTTGGGCTTGGCTTGCTCTTCTTTTTCTAGATGTTTGAGTTGTAGCATCAGGTTGTTTATTTGTGTTCATTCTGTCTTCGTGATGTGGGAACTCAATGTAATAAATTTTCCTCTGAGGACTGCTTTCATTGCATCCCACAAAATCCGGTAAGTTGTGTTTGTATTTTCATTTACTTGTAGATATTGTTTAATTTATTCTTTAATTTCTTCTTTGACCCACTGATTGCTCAAGAGTGTATTATTCAGTTTCCATGTGTTTGTAGGATTTTTGCATTTTCTTTTATCATTAATTTCTAGATTCACAGCACTATGATCCGATAACATGCATGGGATAATTTCAATTCTTTTGCATTTACTTAAGTATGTTCTGTGGGCTAGTATATGGTCTATTTTAGAGAATGTCCCACGTACTGCTGAGAAAAAGGTGTATTCTGATGTTGTTGGATAGAACACTCTGTATACGTCTTCAAGTCCATTTGTTCACAGGCGTGATTCAGTTCTGTTTTGTCTTTGTTGATTTTCTGTCTAATTGATCTGTCCCTTTGGGTCAATGGTGTGTTAAAGTCTCCTGTTATAATTTTATTATTACTTATTTGATTTTTCCTTTCTGTTAGTATTTGCTTTATATAGCTGGTTGCTCTGGAATTTGGTGCATATATATTTAAGATTGTTATCTCTTCCTCTTGAAGTTTTCCCCTAACCAGTATGTAGTCACCTTCTTTATCTCTTTGGAACATTCTTGGTTTGAAATTCACATTGTCTGCAAACAGGATTGCTACTCCTGCTTTTTTTTGGTTTCCTGTTGCATGAAGTATTGTTTTCCATCCCTTGACTTTCAGTCTATTAGTGTCCTTTTGGGTTAGATGGGTTTCTTGTAGACAGCATATGGTTGGATGTTGTTTCTTGATCCATTCTGCTGGTCTGTTTCTTTTGATTGGCAAGTTGAGGTCATTTACATTAATGGTTGTAACTGTTATATATTGGTTTATTGTTGACATGTTATCTTTCTGCTGTTGTGTCTTTAACTTTCCATTCTATTTAATTATCTGCCTTGCTTGGTGGTTTTATCCCGTGTGTATCTAGAATATGTTTCAATATTCTTTGTAGGATTGGTTTGGTGTTCATGAAGTTCTTCAGCTGTTCTTTGTCATGGAAGTATCTTATTTCTCCATCCATTTTGAAGGACAGTTTTGCAGGGTATATCAGTCTGGGTTGGAATTGTTTTTCCTTTAGGATCTGAAAGACTTCACTCCATGGTCTTCTTGATTTCATTGTTTGTGTTGAGTAGTCTGCCATGATTCTGACAGGTTTTCCTTTATAGGTGATCTCTCTTTTCTCTCTAACAGTTTTTAGTATGCTATTCTTATGTTGGATTTCTGGGATGGTGATTATTATGTGTCTGGGTGTAGTTTTATTTTGGTTATGGCTGTTTGGAGTTCTATATGCTTCACTTATCCAGATGTCTGTTTCTT
>PVJX010030940.1:0-21618 GCA_004027295.1 Dolichotis patagonum
CTATGGGCCCAAAGAGACCTGGCCCAGATGCCGATCTCCAGGCAGTTCCCTGCGGATGAAGGGCGTGCTTACCAGTCCCAAAGAGTCGCGCTGAGATGCAGGTCTGCACAGACTTTTGATCCTAACAGCCCAGGCCACTCTACGGGTCCGAGAGTTTCGGGTCCCAAAGAGACAGCCTGAGATGGTGCTTTCTGGCAGACTTCCTGGGGGTCAAGTATGGCCATTTTCACAATGTTGGTTCTTCCTAGCCAAGAGCAAGGAATATCTTTCCATTTTCTAAAATCCTCTTCAATCTCCTTTTTTAGTGTAGTATAATTTTCAGCATATAGGTTTTTTACATTCTTAGTTAGGTTGATTCCCAAGTATTTCATTTTTTAAGATGTTATTCTTAAGGGTAATATTTCTGCAATTTCTCTCTCAGTGAAATTTTTTTGTTTGTGTACAGGAATGCTATTGATTTTTGAGCCTTGACTTTGTATCCAGCTACACTGCTCAATTTGTTTATTACCTCTATTAGTCTTTTAATGGAGCTTTTTGGGTCTTCTATATAGAGTAGCATGTCATAGCATTGGGTCTTCTATATAGAGTAGCATGCAAATAGTGATAATTTAACCTCTTCCTTTCCTATTTTTATTCCTTTTATTTATTTCTCTTGTCTGATTGCCCTGGCTAGTGTTTCCAGAACTATATTGAAAAGGAGTGGTGATAGTGGACATCCTTGTCTTTGTCCTGATTTTAAAGTGAAAGCTTTCAGTTTTTGTCCATTTAGTATAATATTGGCTGTTGGTTTGTCATAGATGGCCTTTCTATGGTTGAGGTAGACACCATGTATTCTGAGTTTCTGAAGGGTTTTTATCATGAATATGTGTTGGACTTTATCAAAAGCTTTTTCTGCATCTATTGAGAGGACCTTCTGATTTTTGTTTTGGGCTCTTTTCATGTGGCATATCACATTTATTGATTTGCATATGTTAAACCATCCCTGCATTCCTGGAATGAACCCCACTTGGTGATGATGTATAATCTTCTTGATGATTTTCTGCATTCTATTTGTCAGTAGTTTATTGAGAATCTTTGCATCTACATTCATTAGTGAGATTGGCCTATAGTTCTTCTTTTTGGTTGGGTCTTTCTCTGGTTTTGGTATTAGAGTGATACTTGCCTCCAGGAATGATTTAAGGAGGATTCCTTTTTAAAAAAATTTTATTTAAAGATAAAAATTAAAACAAAACAAAACAGAATAAAGGGTAGCAACAATACGGAATTCCAAGGAAAAAAGGAAAAGAACAACAGCAAAAATCCTGAGAAATTATTACTTGGCAAATTACATACTGACTTCTTGTAAATAGTTGTTCAAATTACAAAGTTAAACCATGTAAAGTAGACATTCAAACAATGAGACTGTTAACAGTTCTGTTCCACGATCTGACAATAACAGCAATATGGTCATCCATCTTACCCACTCAAATATACATGCAATTATATCAAAAGGGTAAAATTAAACACAACAAAGCAGAACAAAGTGGATCACAAGAAAGCAATGTAAGAAACATAAATTTCAAAACTAGGCAATCGGAGATATTCACTCTCTTATCATATTGACTCTTGTTTTCTTCCAAATAGTTGTCCATATTGTCACATATAGGGAATTCACATGAAACAACATAGTATGGAATTGATCTGAGCAGGACGAGGAGAGCATTTCAGGTCTTCAAGACCAGACATTAGGGAAGCCAAGAATGGCTGTCATAGTATCTCTCATTCTCCTCAAAACAGGTGTCCATACTTTCATATGTGTTGAACTTAAATAAGACACAGCAAGCTAAAATCACTTTGAACAAAAGTGATAGTTTTGCTGGATTTCACATCATGACATTATGGAATCAGCACTAGGTATTGTAGTGTCTCTTTTTCTTCACAGTAGTTGTTCATTGCAACATGTGTTATGTAGTTGGTTCTCATAAACTGTTTATAAGCTCTACACATGCATGAGTCTCTAAATGTATATCTATCCTTTCTGTATTAGAGGTAAAAACAAAACAAAGCAAGATAAAAAAAAATTCCTAGAAAATCATGAGGCAAAAAAGTCATATAAAACTGCAATACTAGGTGATCTACAATGGTTACCATGATGCCTCAGCAGTATATAACAACATTAAAAAAAACAAAGCATTGGAGACATTATAAGACTTCAAAAGCAAGTAATAATTAAACCAGAGTGGGTATCTTAGTGAATCTTGTCATCTTCAGTGTGGTTGCCTATACTCTTAGACTTGATGCATCATAACAGATTTAAATAAAATCAGTCAATACAGAGTAGCAATCTAACAAACAAGATTCACATAAGATCAGTCATAATAAGACAGTGTAAGTTATAAAGGGCTTCAGATTAAGTTGATAGGAAATTAGGGATGATTACAATAATATGTCCTCTTATTTTTAGGATAGCTGACCATGTCCTCAAGTCTAGTGTAAGTAGACAAATTGGAACAGCACGTAATCCATCCAAGCAGAGTGATGAGAATAATGTAAATTTTAAATCTTGTTACCCAATTAACAATATCCTCTGCCTCCTTGTTTTAGACAATTCCTCCCCTTTCACTCCTATAGGGTTCACTGCTTATTTTGGGTCCCTCTGCCTCTCTATATAGAGCATCTCAATGGACCCTATCTCCTGATCTACTCTGCCTGTGTTTCTCTCTGTTAATATTTCAAGGCCATGTATACTAGAGATTACAGCCCATCTTCTCTGCCTCATTTCTGCTATTCTGTTTTTCTGCCATTGGTTGTCTATTTTTCTGTTCCATTCCACTATCTTCCCTGTTCACTGAGGCCTCTCTGCCACTATTCCTGAAATGCTCATATTCTTGTTCTCTCTCCCTAGAATGTCCTTCAGTATTTTTTGTAGAGTTGGACTGGTGGTCACAAATTCTCCTAGTTCCTCTTTGTCATGGAAGCATCTTGTTTCCCCATTAATTTCTAGAGAGAGTTTTGTAGGATACAGCAATCTGGGCTGGAAGTTGTTCTCCTTCAGTGCTTGACTTACTTCACTCCAAGCTCTTCTTGACCTGATGTTCTGTGTCCAGAAGTTGCCATGATTTTGATAGGTTTTCCTTTATAGGTGATCTATTTCCTTTCTCTGATGGCTTTTAATATTCTGTTCTTATATTGAATTTCTGGGATCTTGATTATTATGTGTCTAGGTGTAGCTCTGTTTTGCTTGTAGGTGGCTGGAGTTTTGTATGCTTCATACATCTGCATATCATTTCTTTTTTGTATGCTTGGGAAATTTTCCTTAATAATTTCTGTGAATAGCCTTTGCAATTCCTCTGTTTTGACTCCTGCTTCTTCATTCACATGCTTTATTCTTAAGTTATGGATCCTCTTGTCGTCTTCTAGTCTTTGTATAGTTACTGCCTGCTCCCTTGTTATTTTTAAGAGATCTTCCCTTTCATGATCCCACATCGCAAGCCTGTGTTTAATTTTTTATAGTCTATCTTTGGTTTCTTTCAAGGAGTTTTGCCAGCTTTCTATGGAGTCTTTAGTTTCCTGATAATCTCTTTGAGTCTGCTTCCTGAATTCTAGGTTTATTCTGTATTCTTCATTAAATTTTTATCACCTTTTGTGTTCCTCCATTCTTCTGTCTGTGTCTTATTGAGAGGTGCCCAGCCTTTCTTTTATTAATCTATTTATCTCTTGTTTAATTTGAATTAATATTTCAGTTTTGGTCCCACTTATCAAGTCCTGAATATATCTCTTTATGTCTGCTATCACTGTGTTTGATGTTGCATGTTTGTGCCCTCAATCTCTTTTGTATTTTCCTCTCCTGGATCAATGTTCTCAGGGTTGGGGGCTGGGTTTTTTTTCTTATTTCTCCCTCTCGTCATGTTTTTGCTTCCTTCCATACAAGTATACAGTGTAATTCCCAGACCCTTTTCTTGTTGGTTAAGGCTCCTCTAGAGGGCACAGGCTAGGAGCTTTTGCACTCTTCAGTCAGTTATCAGAGATTAAAATTTAGGCACAGGCAGTGTGCGCTGGCTGCTCCCCTGCAGGCCAGTCAACCTTTGCAGGCCTTCACTGTGTCAGTGTGTGTTGTGTTCAGGTAATTAATTTGTAGTGACTCACTGGGTCCCAGCCACGGGCCTGGCCTAGTCCAAGCAGATTCCACCAATCCACTCAATGAGAGAAGCAACCAACTGAAGCCACTTCCTTATAGAGTTAGGGCTGTCCTGCCCAAATCCAACATGTCGTCCAGTTGGTTTCTCCTTTCCTGCGAGAAGGTCTTATTCCCATCACTCACCACGTGTTGATGCCAGTCCCTGAGAACTGCTGGGCTCCCCGACCTCCGACTTCAGCGCGACTGCAGTACAAATTCACGGTGCCTCTGGGTGGGTCACCTGCAGGGCTGGTCCGGGCGAGCCGAACCCAGGGCTGTTCAGCTCCATGCTCCAGCGGCTCAAGCCAGTTGCTTTGGTGTGGATCACTTTATCAGGTCTCTGGCAGGGATTCATATGGCTCAAGGAGTGTGCTGTGTTCGCTGATCTTAACTTCTCTTATGGTAGCCCCAGGATCTCATATTTGAGCAGTTTTTTGCACTTTAGTTTCTTTGTGGGTTGTGAGAGTCCATCTCTCTCTCTCTCTTTGGGTCTCTCCAGGGTGTTTTATTCTGGTATTTAAGCTTTCTCTCTCAGAGAGAGTCCTTCTCCTGCTACCTACCGGTCCGCCATCTTTTCTGACTCCACCGAAGATTGCTTTCTTTTCAATTTCATTGAAGGGTTTAAGGAGTGCTGGCATCAAACCTTTTCTAAATTTCTTGTACAATTCAGCCATGAATCCGTCAGGACCTGGGCTTTTCTTTGTTGGTAAGTTTTTTATTACATTTTCAATTTCAGTAGCTGATATTGGATTACTCAAAATTGCTATATCTTCTTGGTTGAGTTTTGGTAGTTCATATGTTTCTAGAAATCTGTCCATTTCCTTTGTGTTTTCCACTCTATGTGAGTAGAGATTTTCAAAGTAGGTATTCATGATCTTTTGAATTTCCATGGTATCTGTAGTAATTTCCCCCTTTTCAGTCCTTATTGCATGAATGGTTTTTTTCTTTCTTTTTCTTTATCAGGTTACATATAGATTTGTTAATTTTGTTTACTCTCTCATAAAGCCAGCTTTTTGATTCATTAATTCTTTGTATTTTTTTTTTAGTTTTAATTGCATTGATTTCTGCTCTAATCTTTACAATTTTGTCTCTTCTATGAGCTTTGGGTTTAATTTGCTCTCCTTTTTCCAGAAGCTTGAGATGAAGCATTAGTTTGTTTATTTGTGCTCATTTTTTTCTTGATATAACAGTTTATTGCTATATATTTCCCTCTTAAGACCACTTTCATTGCATCCTACAAATTGCAGTATGTTGTTTTCACATTTTCACTGAATTGTAGGTGTTGTTTTATTTCTTCTTTAATTTCATCTGTAGCTCATTGGTTGTTCAAAATATTGTTATTTAATCTCTATGTATTTATGGAGGTTTTCCAATTTCTTTTGCCATTAATTTCCAATTACAGTGTGCTATGATCAGATATTACACATGGGATAATTTCAATACATTTGCAGTTACTTAAGAATGTTTTATGGGATAATATATGGTCTATTTTGGAGAATGTCCCAATTGCAGAGCTGAGAAGAATGTGTAGGCTGATGTGGTTGGGTGGAACACTCTGTAAACATCTACTACTTACAATTGCTTGCAGGTATGATTCAGTTCTATTATTTCTTTGCTGACTTTTTGTCTAGTTGATCTATCTCTTTGTGACAATAGGCTGTTAAGTTCCCCTGGTATAATTGTGTTCTTGTGTATTTGGTTTTTCACATCCATTATTATGTGTCTTATATAGTTGGGTGCTCCCTAACTATTATTTTATATTATTATATTATTATTATATATTATACAATAATATATATTACATAATAATATATATTATATGTAATACATATTATATATAATATATATTTTATATATAATATATATTATACATATATATTCTATAATATATATAATATATATTTATAATTGTTAGTTTTTCCTCTTGAGTTTTTCCACTTACAAGTATGTAGTGACATTCTTTATCTCTTTTAATCATTTTAGCTTTGAAGTTCACATTTTCTGCAAATAGAATCATTACCCCTGCTTTTTTCTGGGTTCCTGTTACATGGAATACTGTTTTCCATCCTTTGACTTTTAATCTATGAGTTTCCTTTTGGGTCAAATGTGTTTCTTGTATACAGCATATTGTGGGATCATGTTTCTTGATTCATTCTGTCAATCTATTTCTTTTGATAGTTGTATTGAGGCCATTTACATTTATGGATATCACTGATATGTACTGGCTCGACTTTGCCATGTTATGTTCCAGTTGTTTGCTGTCTACTTTTTCCCCTTATTTAATTGCTTGTCCTACCTGGTGGTATCTTTCTGTTGTTGTTTTGGGGATTGTGGTCATTTTTATCTGTCTAGTATGTCTTTCAATACTCTTTCTAGGGTTGGTCTGGTGGATGTGAATTTCTTCAATTTGTTCTTTGTAATGGAAGTATTTTGATTCTCCATTAAATTTGAATGAAAGTTTTGCTGGGTACATCAGTCTGGGTTGAAAGTTGATTTCTTTCAGGGCCTGAAATACCTCACCCCAACTCATCTTGACTTGAAGGTTTGTGCTGAAAAGTCTGCTGTGATTCTAATGGGTTTTCCTTGATAGGTGAGTTGTGTCTTTTCTCTAACAGCTTTTAGTATTCTGTTTTTATGTTGTATGTCTGAGATCTTAACTATTATGTGTCTGGGTGTAGATTTATGTTGGTTGTGACTGTTTGGCATTCTATATGCCTCACTTATCTGCATATCAGATTTTTTTCCCCATGTTTGGGAAATTTTCTCCTGTTACTTCTGTGAATATTCTAGTTATGTCATTTGCATTGACTGCTGCATCTTCACTGATACCTATTAATCTTATATTGTTTCTCTTGGTATCATCTTAAAGCTTCTGGATTGTCATTTCATGCTGCTTTGTTATTTTTAAAAGTTCTATCCTTTCATGATCATTAATTGTGATCCTGTCCTGAAGGTCCAAAGTCCTATCCTCAGCTTCATTTAAACAGTTTTGCATGCTTTGAATGGAATTTTTTTGTTCTTGGATGTCTCTTTGAGTTTGTTTCATGAATTCTGCTTGTTTTCTGTATTGTTCATTCAAGGTTTCAGTTTCCTATGCTCCTGTACTTTTTTCTCTATTTCTTCTTTAGCTGTGCTCAGCAACTCCTTTACTAAGGTTGTTATTTCTATCTTTACATGGGAGAGTACTTCTAATTTGATTTCCTCTATAGCCTCATGAAGTTGGTTTTTTTAAAATTTTATTTTAAAGAGAATAAAACAAAATTGCTATCTTTTCAGAGATTTCTGGTGTGTTACTTTTTAAGTCCTCTATTTCAGTGTCTCCTGTACTTGTTCCTGGTGGACTAGATGTTTGAGATTGCACTGTGCTTTTTCATTTTTCCATTTTCCCCTTTTGAGTTAATATTTGGTCCTTCAATCCCACTAGTGTCAACTGTTGGTAGTATGTATCTTGGGGTCCTAATGTAAGGTTGATATTTGTCCAGTTGCTGGGTCCCACAATGAATAGGTGAGCCGGTCACCAGTCAGGTGGGCCTGACTTCCTGCTGCAGGGCCTGTTGGGTGAGTCCTATATTCTTCCTGAGTTGACAAGCTTAGTAGTATTGATGTAGGTCAACTTTTAGTTCCTGCTATTACTTTATCTTCAGGTTATTCCAGGTCATGGAACCTGCCTGTCTATAGTGTTTGTGTCAGCTGAGGTTGTACTGTCTGTATTGTGTGCCTGTGTGTCTTACAAGCCCTTATGATTTTCTTCAAGTTGGGGGAGTCCTTATTGGCACACTCCTCACTCTGCTTGATGTCACCCTCACTCTTGTCATACTCACCCAGGTCTTACAGTTAGTTGGAGGAAGCTTTACTGCTGGCCCTATTTACCCACTGTACACCGAGAGGTGTACAGTGGGTAAATAGGGCCAGCAGTAAAGTCACCACACTGACTGGAGCATGCTGAGATCGTTTGTTTGGGTGAGGCAGTCACTGAATCTCCCTTCAAGCTAGCACAGTTAATCTGCTGTAGTCCAAGTTTCTGGGAGAAAGGGTGGGAGCTGAAGATCAATAGCAGTATTAGGTCCAGGAGGTAGGGAGTGTCCCAGAGGGGCCAGCAGATGCCCTGAGTCTGGTTGCCTGGTGAGTGCAGGCCGTGGTTCCAGGGCAGCATGGCGCTCCTCAGTGCTGGCTGGACTCATGCCTATTTCTGGATTTTGAGAGATGTTTTCAAAGCTTCCTCAGCACACCAGAAATCACCTGGCCCACTTTTGGATCCTGGGGCAGACTACTGGCAACTGCTTGCCACTTGGAGCTCACTAGGCATGGGCCAGTTGGGCCGGAGGGGACTCTGTGTGTCTTTTGGTGATTTCAGCTACAGGGCATGGTCTTACTGCCTGGGAGTG
This sequence comes from Dolichotis patagonum, assembly GCA_004027295.1. Lineage (NCBI taxonomy): Eukaryota > Metazoa > Chordata > Mammalia > Rodentia > Caviidae > Dolichotis > Dolichotis patagonum. Next base: position 8,542 of record PVJX010030940.1, read on the forward strand.
AAATTCCAAGTTTTTCTGGTATGCTGGGATTTGACCAGAGTGCGCATGGTCAGGGCCCGGAGCTGGATTCTGGACCCCCTTGCTGCTTGGAGTTCGCTGCATGTGGCTGGGTTAGGCCCACAGGTACCTCTCTCATCTTAGCGTGATTTTAGACGCAGGGCATGGTCTTACCACCTGGGAGAGAAGTTCCAAGTTTTTCCCATGTACTGGGTCTATAAACTTTTGAGGTGACCTTGTCCAGCTGTTTTCCAGATACTTTAGTCTTTCAACCCAACACATATTTAAGAAGAGTTTCCTATGAACAAAGGCTCTGTAGATCATCAAAATGAAATGGATTTGGATAATGCTTTCAAAAATTAATCTGCTAGGGGATAAGATATACAAAGAACTGTAATATTGATGAGAAAATATTTTACCACTTCTCCAAAAATTTTAATTATAGGAATTCCACTACTAATAAAAGTCAATATGCATTGGATATTGCACACTAAATACACCTCATTGTCATGTTTATATTCCAATTGTACCATTATTGTGCTCATTTTACAGCAAGGAGATTGGAGATCAGAGAGTTAAGTGACTTGCTTAATGTCGCAGCTACTAAATGGCAGAATGAAGGGTCCTACATCGTGATCCAGACTACATATAAGCAGATCTAGCACTGGAAAGACTTTGATGGTGCACCGAAATCTTTATTTTTTTGGTTTCAATTTAGAACTAATTCCATTCTCCTAAGCCACAAAGACTAAGTCCTTTATTGCTTGCAGAACCAATTAATGAGTAAAATTACATCAAGTTTAATAGCCAGCAATTCCTAGTTGCAATTATAGTTTAGCCTGCTGTTTCCATCACAAATGTTGGATGGCACCAAACTTAATCTCTAGCTCTTTGCTCTTCCTGCTTTCACCTTCTAAAGATGTTATGCTGAATATCAATGCTGCAGCAACCTGGTAGTTTTTATGTTTTCTGACTTATTTATCCCAAATTCATAGAATATCAAATGTCTTTGGGTATGTAATCCTTTTTTCTTTGGTTCCAGTCTTTGTTTATCTGATTGTCTCTTTGTTCATTTAGTAGATATTTGTTGTGAATTGTAAGTCCACTAGTTAGCAATCTCTGAACTGGTAAGGAATATACAGATATCTTCTCTTCCCTATGGAGATTATGGTCTAATTTGGAGGCCAGACATGCAAACAATTATAATGCAAATTAAAAAAAAGTGTTCATAAGAAATGTACCAAGCCCTTAACAAGTTTTTCTTAGGGACAAATGAAGCGACTGCCTCACAAAAGAACATTGTCTATCAGTAGATAGCAACTTTTATTTTAAGAGTCACTAAACCATTTTAAGCAGCCTGCTATTAGGGTTTGCATTATGCTTTAAGAAATTCACTCTCTGGGAATGAAATAAAGGAGGTGATAGTATGGGGCCAGTTTAGAGACTGTTGAGTTCCTATGAAAAGAGACAAAAAGTCTAAAGTGGGCAGAGAAATAAGAATGGTAGAGGTGAGAGAACAATTTGGGAGACATTTAAGAGGTGGTAAAAGAAAGAGGTGGTGAGATGAGATTTGGTTACTAATTAAATGTGGAGACTTAAGAAGGAAGTTTTAGGGTAAAATCTGGTTTCTTTTTTCTTGCACTTATGGTTCTAGAGATAGAAGAAAATTTGGAAGTGGGTGGGAGGCATGATAAGTTTGGTATTTGGTTTGATTTGATCTCATTAAGTGGTGATGTCCAAGAGCTGTTTGTATACAGCAGGAGTAAAGTCTGGATGCGACACTTAAATATTCCTCTCTCCCTCCCTCTCTTCCTCCTTCTCTGCTGCCTTCCCTCACTTCCCCCCTTTTTTCCTCTTCTTTTCTTTTCCTCTGTTTGATCCTTTATTCCTTCTCTTTTTCATTCTTTGGCTTTTTTTTAAAGAAGGAAATTTAAAAATACTTATTTTCAGAGAAAAGAAGTGGAAAATGAAAGTTGAAGACAAAGATAAAGGAAGAATATTCTAGTGTGAGATTCTGAAGGAACAGGAGGGCCTGTGATAAGGCTAGGGAACACTCCTTTTGCTTATTACCCATATCTAACTTTGTCTCTTCTGAGTTGGTTCTTCTATTCTTTTCTTCTACTTGTGTTCTGCCCCCACATTTCTGCACAGATGATAGTGTGAAATAAGGGCTGGTGAGTGTACATTTTCACTGTGCATGTGAGGTATATATACACAAGAGTTCATGGTTGTACCTAGGCACATGCCTTGAAGATCCTTGAATTGTTTCATTCAAATCCCATTGGACCCATTTCCAGGTTGTAACTTTGCAGAGGCACAGAAGGAACAGAGCGTTATCTTTGAGAAAAAGATATGGCCTTGCCTCTCAGTCTGTGATGTCTGCACAGAAAAGGATAGATATGATCAGATATGGCATGAGTTTTCTAATCTCCTGAAAGACACAATAAATTGGTTGAGGGATTATTCTTAGGTGGGGAAAATGAAGGGTTTCTTCACAGAGGGTGCAGAGAAGAGAATAGCCATTGGAGTGTTGGTGACCTAACTGTCTTAGCAGGTACCAAAAAGGCACAGTGGGCTGGGGCTCTGATCCAGTTTTCCCTTGGCCAGCCCACTGGAAACAGCGGCTCACTGGCTCACTGGGTTCTTTCCAAAGAACAATAAAGAGCAGCAGTTTGGGGTAGGTGGGGGTGGATGCTGGCAGGGCAAGAAAATCAGAAGAAAATGTAGGCTCTATGGCCCAACAGTTCTAGTACCAGAGAATACTTCACCTAGCAGTATAGGATGATCTGTCCTGAATATAGGAAGAAGAAAGAGGAAAACATTTTAAAACCACTATACAAACTAGAACACTTCTTAACCACCCCGTTAGGCAAACAGACCACACTCTACGACATGTTGCAAAACAGTCTGATGTTGCCCTTGCTATTGAAAAACATGGTAGCAGATTCGCAGTGCTGCGATTGTCAGATGTGGATATTTTGGTGGTAGCCACATTTTCACAGATTCAACTGCAAGCAGTCCTATCTCAACTCATGGTTGTGGTCCTCAGCAACCTCCACTCAGACTGACATATGTCATAGAGGCCAGATTCATCCAGGAAGCATCATCCACCAAGCTCCCAAGTCATATTCTCTCACTTAGATTTCTATAGGGTGTCCATAATGTCTAGAAACATAGATAAATTTATCTTATTTTATTTTTACAGACTGAAAAATTATTTGTCAGCATACTATATATTTTCCTGTATTACTGGAATTTATAGATGAACAAGGGTAATCAGTGAGATTTACTGCTGGTAGGGAATAAATTAGTTTGTCGAAAATGTATCTTTTCCCTACTCTGCCAAGCAAATAATATATTTAAAGCCACATGAGGTGTGAGACACCATAGAAAATATAGGTATGTCTAAGGTACACTGCCTTGAAGTCACCACACAGGAATAATGCATTCTTGTAGATAATACAAGGCAGAACTTATATGTGTCTCTATAGACATAAAGCTCTGTAGACAAAGTGTGAAGAATATCTAGATTAGGCCCTTACTTGATCAGTGGCAAAAATCCAACTCTAACATAAGCAAAAATGGAATTATTTACTTAAAAGAGATTATTTATTGAAAGCAAACAGGGAATTAATTATTGCTTTTTTCAACCGTTAAGCCCAAAGGCAGAGCTGGCTTCAGATTCAGATACATGCTGAGAATTATGATGTTATCTGGACTATGCCTGAGAATGAAAATAGCATAGAGAGTAGAGCCTAGGGATGAAATATGGACCAGTTCTCCCCAGGAGCTGAGTACTTACTCAGTAGACTTCTTCCAGTCCATCACTCATCTAGCAAACCTCTGAGAAGACACAAATTGACCCTTCATGACTTCATTACTAACTCTGGACCAATCCTTCCTCCTTGGACATGGAATACCTAAATAGGCCCATGTTAATGAAATGAAGAAAAGGGAAGTCCTCTAAAAAGGGTTGTGGGGATCCTAGAAGCCACATCTGTAGGAAAGGCTATCAGTCAATAGACAAGAGAAAAGAGGTAGGGTGAAGAATGAGGCGGTCTCTACAGACAAAAAGGGAACAGGAAGATAGAATTTGGACATGTGTCAGTCATGGAATCAACTGCCCACTGGTGTTCATAAAGAGATAAAGAGGCATAGAGGGCTGGAGTGAAAGGTGAGAACCCCTGGATGCCAGCTAAAGAGTCTGCCCTTTGGGGGAACATATGGAACAGTTAGATTACTTAGCAGTAGATTACTGCTAAGAAACAAATCTAGCTCCCAGTGTTGAGTAGACTGAGATGGAAGGAATGGAGAAGTAAATTCTGGAGGAAACTATTCCAGTGATTGAGGTGAAGGACAAGAGAGGCTCTAAACTGGGTGGTGGCAGGACTGGGTGGAAAGGCAAGACATGTTGAAGCCAGGCTGTGTCCAGCTGCACATGAAGACATAGAGAAGACAAGCAGTCACATGGTGCTGATGTTTCTTGCCTGAGGAACTGGCAGTGAGCAGTAGGGCTATATATTTACTTCTGTCATTTTTTATGGATGTATCCAACAAAAGATATTTCCATTAAAAATTATTATGTTAGCTTTCCACTGCTGGAAAAAAATGTCTGAGATAATTAGCTTAGGAGGAGGAAAGATTCATTTTGGCTTATAGAGTTGGAAGTGTCTGTCCACTATTGTTTGGGCCTTATTACTTGGGGCCTGTGGCAGCACAGTGCACCATGGTAGGATGCATGGTGATGGAGGTTCATTCATATAATGGTGACTGGAAAGCAAAGAGAGAAAAGAGACCAAGGTTCCAATATCCCTTCAAGACCTTCACCTCAAGACCTACTTCCTCCAGTGGGCCCCATCACCTTGGATTCTGTTAACCTGAGATAGTGCCAGTGCGGGAAACCAACACCTGAACATGTAAGCCCGTGGAAGCCACTCAATATCCAAACAAAGGAAGTTATATAGAACACTGTTTATATTAAGGGCTGAGTTTTTGATGCTCTCATCCTGGTCAGGTTCTCCTCAGATGCAGAGACCCTCATTGTCCCTGAGTAGGAGTGATAGTCATACCGGTGGCATCTTTTCATTTGAGTGACTTTTCATAGCTGCTTGCCTCTCTGCCCTGGAATAGATGGTGTAGCAGAAAATTGTGCCCCTTACCAGCCAGTATACTTCAGATTCTTAGTTGCTCAGATAATAGTTCCTGTTCCTGTTTTAATTGCTTCTGTCTCTTAGAAATGGCTGGTCTCTGTGATACATAGCTGGTCACTATGATGCATTTTGTAAGCCAATCCCCAATTGATAAGCTGTTCTGCCTCTGTACTTCCTGCTTGCTTATCCCATATAAGCTTTAGACCACTGGAGATCAGGGCCTGATATTTTGGGAGCGATTCCAATCAATGCCCATCAATGTAAAATAAATCTGCCTCCAAATCCTGGGCATCGCTTCAATGTTTTTGTTTGTTGTTACAACAGGAGTGAAATCAAGGTTGCTTCTAGTTGTCCCCCAAATTTTGAAAAAATGTTGATGAGCTGAGCCTGGTTCTTGATGAAAAGCTTCCATCTTACACCTGACAAAGGGAAGTCAGTTGAGAATACTAGTTATTGACTTTAAAGAACAGTCAAAGGCACTGCTAAACTTTCTGCTAGATCACATTATAATAATAAATGAATTGGATTTGAGCAGCCAACCTTCAACAAATATAAACATTAGGGTGTTTAACTTACACTCTTTATTGACTCCAGGAAATGAAGGGCTGTTTTAATATCTCTGACAGGCTGGTGATCTTCTACAATTCTGTTGCCACAATTTCTGTTGGGCCAGGAGAAAAAGTACATGTGTAGGTTAGGAGGTGCTCCCCTGTGTCTCTATGGAAGTATGGTAGAGCTTAGTTTAAAGCAGGACTATGCCAACAGATGAGGGAAAACCTGAGGAAGTCACAACATGGGGGTAAGGACAGAGGGACTGGTTGGGAGGAGAAGGGGAGCAGTGATGTTGGCTTGCTGTGTACTGCCCATCCCCAGAGATGGGTCTGGTAAAACAGTGCCAGCCCCCACGGCACACATGGGCTCTGGGGGAGGGGCTTGTTGTTGTGGTTCCTCACCCAGGCTGGATCAGTGAGGAGCTGAGGAAAACATAAGCCAGAGAGAAAATGCTCAATGAATAAATGTGTTAAGAGACAGGACTGTCCACAAAGGAGTGGGTGGAAGCAGTGGGATGTTGGGATTAGACAGAGATGACCTCTACGTCCTAAACAACATCCCGTGTAGAAGAAAGAACACTGATTTGAAAACCAGTGGCTGGAAGGCCTGTTCATACTCCATTAGTTAATCTGAAGTATTTGTCCAAATCATTCCATGGGCTGCTTTTCCCATAGGTAAGGGTAGCCCCAAACCCAGAGCAAACAATGTATAGATTAAAACATGAAACTATTTCCTCATTACTGTTTTCAGGAACAGATCATCTAATTTAAAGTCTCTTCATTCCTACTTTTTGTCTAATCATCTTTCAAGGTAACCTCGCTGTCACTTTGGCCATGGGGACTTATTCTGGGACTTTAGGTCAGTGCCTTCTATGCCCACTAGCCTGGTCTTTTCTATTCCCCTTTTTACTCATCCTTGAATTAAATTCATCTGTGCATGTGTTTAATCCCTGTTGCCTAGTACGATCTCTGAATATATGTGAGCAAATAAATTCAGCCGATTTTGGGCCACTTTGTAGAGCGTTTAATTGCTCTTCTTGTTATTGTTAGGAGTAGCACTTGTTAAGGGCATGCTCTTTGTTCTGAGCCTTCATTTCATTTGCAATTCACAGAAATATGTAAAGTTAGTTTTTATTAGTCTCTAATTTTTTTTTTAAGGTAACTTGTGGAACTGTGGTTGTTTTGTCATTGCCAACAGTTCAAAGGCAAGAAGATTTGCCTCAGAGTGGGGGGATGTTGGATGTGTCTTCCTCCTTCCTGATATTTCCTTCCAGGTGAGCAGCACCCCACTAAGATAATGCTCTTGATTTCTCCTCCTCTAGAAGGAAATGCAATACCCAACAATGACACAGAACAAAACGCATGCCCTTAACAATAACAATCACGTTCAGTATCTTTAACAATAAAAAAAAGTGATACTGTGTTCTCCATCTGTCTTATTTTCCACATTTACTTCCAGCCCCACTGCAGCTGCCTCTGTAGAAGAATGGGGGCTGAGAAGAGGATGGAATGTGCGCTGTGACCTCACATGTTTAGCTGTGGCTTGTGTGTTGTTGGGTCAAGAATGAGAAGGCGGGAGGCTTGGAGAGTGAGGTGGTCCTGGGAAGCCCGGTGATGATCTTGGGAGATGAGGGTCTACTGTGCACTTTTTATGACTATGCAAGAGGAGTGGGGCAGCCAAGGAGGGCTGGCTAGGCTGAGCCACAAGATGGTTCAGAGGCAGATTTAGCTGAGGTGGCAGAAGAGGGCCGGTCAAGGACTGATTTGCTGTTGCTGTCTCTGCCTTATCCTTCAGCAAAGCCCAAACTCCTGAGAATTTTGTCGCATCTGGTTAGATCCTTTCCTGGCTGGGGAAAGAGTCTGGGGCCTTGGTGATGGGGGAAGCTGTGAGCTTATGGATGAAGATCTCTGCACTCAAAAGGATTTTGAGATCAAGTGCTGATTTGGATCCCATCTTGGTTTCTTCTTTGAAGACAGGCAAACCAAAGTTTGGATGAGTAGCACTTTTAGATGCTGTTTTCTCATTTCTTTAATGAGAGAAGGCGGTAGGAATGGAGGAGTAACTTGGGCAAAAGAAGGTCTTTGTAGATGTCTGGTAGGCCCTTAATCAATGCCGAAAGAGGCAGAGTGACACGTTGGCAAAGAGCTACAGCTAGATTAACTGAAACTGAAGCTACTGGGTTTATCTTCATTTTAAATCTTGATATTTGTTCATCATGGATTTTTGAATTTGTTTTGATTTTTTAACAAATGCTCCACTAAAATGTCTTTTTTAAAATCTTGATTTCTGAGGTTTTCAGTCACCTTTCAAATTTTGTGTCTAAAACACCTAACTAGGGATATACCACACTCAGCACTGTTGACTGTGGTTCTTAAAATCACGGTTCTTAGCTCTCCGTGCATCAGACTCCTCACTGGTAAAACAGGAAAGATCCTGGCCCCTCCACCTAACTTGTGCTGAAAGTGAGCTTGTTAACACATATGCCTCATCTTCTTCAGGAATCCTGGTCCTTGTCAGCACTCAGTAATGTTAGCCATTGTTCTTGGTGTTGCTGTTGTTGCTTGGATGACTAAGGGTCTCTGCCTGCAGATGGACACTGCCAGATAAAAAAGCTCTTTACAGAAGGGTTGTGAAAGGAGCTCTGCTGAGACTCCCAGTTTCCCGGGGCCCATGGAGCCAGGGCAGGGTGCAAGGAGCTTCTGCAGAGACTTGAGGCCTGACGTGAGAAGAAGCAGCCTTGCCAAGCCCTTTCAGAACCCACCAATGGTACAGCTCCTCTTGAGAGACACCACAAGTTACCCCAGGAGCTTTCCCTTTCAGGGCTTGCTTAACATTTCAAACAAAAATAAAATAAATAAACCCTAGTGTTTATGGAAACCTAAGACTGAAATGAAGATGGCTTTGGAGAAAGCTCAGTGGAAGCAGGCCAGAGGGGGTTCAGAGGATACCCCTTTCCTTGATGTCAGTTGTTTGGTTCTTCCAATGTCAGCTCTTCCAGTGGTACTTGTACATTTCTCTCCCAGGGAATCCCTTGCTGACATTCAGAATACACATACACACACACACACACACACACACACACACCACTTTTTTCCTAATGAGAGACACACAATCCAAACCCCCTCTCACATTCATTTCTGTTTCTTTTTTTTAATCTTCCTGGCTATTGTTTTTAAACACCAAATCTCATTGGCTCATTCTGTACATTACTTGAATTCCATTCTTGTGAAGTTTTTGGCCATGATCTTCACTCTGGACAGACCTAGTTGTACTTGTTTTTATATGAACAAAGCATTCCTGAGCCAAGTTTCCAGAGAGCTGAAGGGTGGGCAGAAGACCTGAGGGAAAACTTTTGCCTAACTCTTTGCCTAGATCTGCCCATCATTATGCTAAATATATGCAGACTACTTTATTTTACCCTCTCCCTTTAAGAAACATTTTTTATGCCCACATATCTTGCCACACTCCATCACAGGTGAGAGGCTTTGCAAGAAACACTGTTTGGGAAAGTGGAGGAGAGGAATGAAAATGTAAAGGTTTCTTCAAAGCTCACACATCTTTTCTGGTCCTTTCCAGTAAGTACAGCCCAGTGAGTCAAGGCATTTTTAAAAGTTCAGATGTCCACAACCTCGAGCACAGGTGCAGTGAAGAAACCATGATGCTTGTAACAGCATATCCTGGAAGCCCTCGGTTGGCCCTGCCTGGTCCTTCTGCTCTAGACAAAGCTGGCTAGCCATCAGCAACCATCTTCCTGCTGTGGGAAAGATTCAGTTTGAAGGAATGAAGACAGTTCTTATCTCTTAAGCACAGGGCACAGCACAGAGACTCTCAGGAAACACTGAAAAGCGACACTGCAGAGACCTTATCTCTGGAAGAGCCAGGGACAATCCTTAAAATGTGCTGTGTACTTGCATAAAGCAGAATTTGTCACTCACTGAGGCTTAGCTGGTGACCAGTGACCTTAAGAAGTTCCCTTTCTGGAGAGTTTTAAAGATGGTGGACCTATAGGTAGCAAGATATGGAGCCTCTCTGAGAGAGACAGTTCAAATGCCAGAATAGAACACCCTGGAGAGACCCAAACAGAAGGAGATGGATCCTCTCAACCCAGGAAGAAACTGAAGTCAAAGAAACTACTCGAATATGAGGTCCCAGGGCTACCATTATAGAAGCTAAGATCAGTGAGCATGGCATTCTCACTGAGCCGCCTGAATTTGTGCCCGAGATACTTGAGCGACGGAACCTGTGCCGATGTGACTGGCTTGAGTGGCCCCGAGTGTGGAGCTGAACAGCACTGTGCACGACTAACCCAGAACTGGCCTTGCACGTAACCCACCTAGAGACACCGTGAATTACACTGCAGCCACTCTGAGGTCAGAGGTCGGAGAGCCCAGCAGTTCTCAGGGACGGGCATCAACACACGGTGAGTGATGGGAATAAGACCCTCCCATGGGAAAGGGGCAACCAACTGGATGACATATTGGAGTTGGGCAGGGTGGTTCTAACTCTGTAAGGAAATGGCTTCAGTTGGTTACTCCTCTCTCAGAGTGGATTGGTAGGATATGCTTGGACTGGGCTGCATCTCTGGCTGGGACCCAATGGGTCATCACAAACCAATTCCCTGAGCACAGCACACACTGATGCAGTGAAGGCCCATGAAGGTTGACTGGCCTGGAGGGGAGGAGCCAGTGTATACCGCCCTTGCTTGCACTTCACTCTCTCATAGTGGACTGCAGAGGGAAGAAGCCCCTAGCTTGCATGCTCCAGAAGAACCCTATCCAACAAGAAAAGGGGCTGGGAATTACACTATACACTTGTATGGAAGGAACCAAAAACATGAACCCTGAGAATATTGATCTAGGAGAAGTAAATACAAAAGAGATTGAGGGCAGCAAACAGGCAACATCAAACACAGCATCAGTGGGCATAAAGAGATATCTTCAGGACCTCGTAAATGAGATCAAAACTGAAATATTAATTCAAGTTAAACAAGAGATAAGTAGATTAATATAAGAAAGGCTGGGCATTTCTCAAGAAGACACAGACAGAATGGAGGAACACAAAAGGAGAGAAATGTTCAATGAAGAATATAAAGCAAACCTAGAATTCATGAAGCAAATTCAAAGGAAACTAAAGACTCCATGGAAAGCTGGCAAAACTGCTTGAAAGAAACCAAAGATAGACTATCAAAAATTGAACACAGGCTTGCAATGTGTGATCATGAAAGGGAAGATCTCTTAAAAAATAACAAGGGAGCAGACAGTAACTGTACAAAGGCTAGAGGATGACAAGAGGATCTATAACTTAAGAATAAAGCATGTGAATGAAGAAGCAGGAGTCAAACAGAGGAATTGCAAAGGCTATTCACAGAAATTATGAAAGAAAACTTCCCAAACATAGAAAAAGGAAATGATATGCAGATGTATGAAGCATACAAAACTCCAGCCACCTACAACCAAAACAGAGCTACACCCAAACACATAATAATCAAGATCCCAGAAATTCAATGTAAGAACAAAATATTAAAAGCCATCAGAGAAAAGAAACAGATCACCTATAAAGGAAAACCCATCAAAATCACAGCAGATTTCTCAAAACAGACCATCAAGTTTGGAAGAGCTTGGAGTGAAGTAATTTAAGCCCTGAAGGAGAACAACCTCCAGCCCAGATTGCTGTATCTTGCAAAACTCTTCTAGAAATTAATGGAGAAGCAAGATGCTTTCATGACAAAGAGGAACTGGGAGAATTTGTGACCACCAATCCAACCCTACAAAAAATACTGAAGGAGAGAGAAAGAGGAAGATGGCAGACTGGTAGGTAGCAGGAGAGAGACCCTCTCTGAGAGAGACAGCTCAAATGCCAGAATAAAACACCCTGGAGAGTCCCAAACAGAGAAAGAGAGACTCTCACAACCTAGAAAGGAACTAAAGTGCGAAAACCCGCTCGAATATGAGGTCCTGGGGCTACTATTAGTGAAGATAAGATCAGCGAGTGCGGCATTATCCTCGAGCCGCCTGAACCCTGCCCGACCTGAACAAGCAATCCGAGCCGAAGCGACTGGCTTGAGCCACCAGAGCGCGGAGCTGAACAGCCCTGCGTGCAGCTCGCCGGGACCAGCTCTGTACACGACCCACCCAGAGGCACCGTGGATTCCCACTGCAAGCGCGCTGAAATCGGAGCTCGGACAGTCCAGCAGTTCTCGGGGACGTGGTGAGTGATGAGAATAAGACCCTACCATGGGAAAGGGGAAACCGACTGGACCACATGTTGGATTTGGGCAGGACAGCCCTAACTCCATAAGGAAGTGGCTTCAGCAGGTTACTCCCCTCGCCAAGCAGATTGGTGGAATCTGCTTGAACTACGCCAGGCCCCTGGCGGGGACCCAGTTACTTCCCTGAGATCAATGCACACTGATGCAGTGAAGGCCTGCAAAGGTTGACTGGCCCAGAAGGGAAGAGGTAGCGTATACTGCCCGTGGGTGAACTGTAATCTCTGATAACCTATTGAAGAGGGCTAAAGCTCCTAGCCTACACCCTCTAGAGGAGCCTTAACCAACAAGAAAAGGGTCTGGGAATTACACTGTACACTTGTATGGAAGGAACCAAAAACATGACAAAAGGGAGAAATAAGAAAACACTCCCAGCCCACAACCCTGAGAACATTGATCCAGGAGAGGCAAATACAAAAGAGACTAAGGGCAGCAAACATGCAACATCAAACACAGCATTAGCGGACATAAAGAGATATATTCAGGACCTTGTAAGTGGGACCAAAACTGAAATATTAATTCAAATTAAACAAGAGATAAGTAGATTAATAAAAGAAGGTCTGGGCACCTCTTAAGAAGACACAGACAGAAGAATGGAGGAACACAAAAGGAAAGAACAATTTAATCAGGAATTCAGAAAAAATTTAGAATTTATGAAGCAGATTCAAAGAGATTATCAGGAAACCAAAGTTTCAATAGAAAGCTGGCAAAACTGCTTGAAAGAAACCAAAGATAGACTATCAAAAATTGAACACAGGCTTGCAACGTGGGGTCATGAAAGGGAAGATCTCTTAAAAATAACAAGAGAGCAGGCAGTAAAGATACAAAGACTGGAAGATGACAAGAGGATCTATAACTTAAGAATAAAGTATGTGAATGAAGAAGCAGGAATCAAATCAGAGGAATTAAAAAGTCTTTTTACAGCCATTATTAAAGAGAATTTTCCAAGCATAGAAAAAAGAAATGATATGCAGAAATATGAAGCATACAGAACTCCAGCCACCTACAACCCAAACAGAGCTACACCCAGACACATAATAATCAAGATCCCAGAAATTCAATATAAGAACAGAATATTAAAAGCCATCAGAGAAAAGAAACAGATCACCTATA